>JAOEGS010005652.1:0-15699 GCA_025447755.1 Corythornis vintsioides
TTCCTGGGTGACTTGGTCTGGGTGCCCCTGCTCTGGCAGGGGGGTTGGACTGGATGATCTTCTAGCTCCCTTCCAACTCCTAACATTCTGTGACTCTGTGACTCTCTGATTCTGTGATTCTGTGACTCTGTGATTCTGTGTTGCTCCTCTCCATCTCTTTGCAGACAGGGCCTGAGCTGTGCTGTGCTGCTAATGCTGCAGTGCTGTTTGCAGGGGTTTCTCATATTCCCTCTAGGCAGAGATGGGACAGAGGGTCTGGCACTGGGATTTACTCTCTGCAAAGCACAGTGTGACTGATCAAAGTCTTCTCTCTTTCTTCCCCACTAGAGACCTGAGCATGAACAACATCAGCTGGCTGCAGCCCAACGCTCTCTGTCACCTGCGCTTCCTGGAGGAGCTGTAAGTCCAGAGTGGCACCAGGGTGGGGATACCCTGGGTGGGGGATGCCTGTGGCTCTGGTGACAACCCCCGTTGTTGTCACAGGAGCTACATGCTGAGCTGGAAGGAAGCTGCATGCTGGGAGAGGGGTTTTTGATGGTCTAACTTCGAGGTTTGACTGAGGTCACTCTAGGCTGAGATGGTTGGCACAGAGGCACCCACAGACCAAATGTAGCCTCTATCCAAAATGGGGTTTATTGCAAGCAAATTTCCCAGTGCTCCCTCTGACCAAATACAAGTTTGGATGTCTGTTGGGAATTAACTGCTACACAATTTATTCCTAAAGCTTAAGGAAAGATGAACCAAAATGGGCACAGAGTCACTCAGCAAGGGGAAACCTCCCACACCAGAGTGCCCAGACATCACTCACTCAAGAGGGGGTGTGGGGTGAGGCCACTTGATCCACAGAGAATCCCTCAGTCCATGGCAGTGTCCTCGGGTAGCAGGTCCAAGGGCATGGTCTGACTGCCAGACCCACTGCTCTGCCAAGAACCAGCTCCTCTGGCTCTTGGGCACGACCCCAGTTATCCCCCAGCCCAGGGTGTGCTGTGGTCACTCTGACTGGGTGAGGGGACCAGCCCAGACACAACATGGACAAGCTCAGACCCTGAACCTGTTTAATGAGGGGTTCACTCTCCAAGACACCAGTTAAGCACTGGGAGGTGCAGCTCCATGGCCAGGGCATCAAACTGCACTGGCTGAGGTGCCCAACTGCTCCAGCACACCCTGTTTGCTTTGGGTTTTATCTGTTGGGGTGGATGCACCTGCCACAGTGGTGCATGTATCAAAAGCTGACTAAAAGAGGACCAGATCCATTAATCTATATCCCAAAAATCAGTAGTGTACCCCAGAGCAGAGCCAGCAAAAGGGAGCTTCATTCACCCTTCTGCCTACAGGGTGCCCCTCGCAGCCTCCCAGAGACACAGTAGCTCCCAGGCACTTTGCATTTTAGATGGCAAAGAGCCTCTGCAGTTGAAGTCTGAGAAGTTTTCCCCAGAGGCTGAGGTGTCCTGTCATGATCCCTATGGATCAGCATGTGGCTGTGTGTCAGTGAAGGAGTGGCCCCACTTCTGAAAGTGTGAAAATTAACCACCCGCATTAGAAACCACTGGAATCCCTTGTGAGCCCAAAAAATGGGAGCCTGGAGGGGCAGAATATTGAGGTTGGCCATTTCTGCATGGGTAAAGTGCACCTGTATGGTCTTATTCCACTTGACCATGAGAAATACCTCCAGGTGTTATTCTCATGCTGTTGCTCCTTTCAACACAATAGCTGCTGTTGGAAAACAGAGTTTTTTCAAAGCACTATTGTTACATTGCTTGAAATACTGATATTAAAGCCACGTTTGAGGCATGTGCTGTGAATGTACTCTATATGGAACACTTACTACAGCTTAATCCATCTAAGAGGAATACTTTGATTTACTGAACAAGTTCTCTCAGCCACCACCACGTCTGACATTGACACTTTAAAAATGGTGGTTTCCAAAATGTGGGAATTTCTTACAGAATAGGTGTTTGCACTACCCTGAAAGGCAGGGTTTTTTCATCTCCTAGTGTCCTCAAAGTCATCAACAGCCAGTGCTGCAGTATAATGCCAGCAAGCTGTGGCCTAACTCCTAACTGACAGGAGTTTCTGCTCTGGGTGACCATAGGCTGTGCTCAGGTACCATGGTCACGAGCAGAAGATCCAGTCTGTGCATTTAGAACAGAGTTTGCACCTCATTACTTGATGTGGACACACATATGGAAAGACAAACTCAATTCTCTGAAAGTTGGGGCTGGACTAAAAAGACCAGGCCAGATAGGAATGTTCATTATTCCCATAACAGGTCAAATCTCATAATTATGATGTTTTTTTACTTCAGATGATTGCAACTTGTCTTCATCTATCTGTAGTTTCTATTCATGAGACTGCTAAGCACCCCAGCTACCCAAACTCTCCTCTCCCTTAGGCATTTACAGACTGAGCAGGAATCATTTTTTATCCTTCTTTAGCTTTGGGTAGCTTGAGCTACCCACAGAATATGTTTTTTCCAAGGCCTCACAACCACCTTGCAGCCTTTGTCTTCCCATTTTGTCAATGTCCCTGTTGCAGTGTGAACATCCAAAGAATTTATTGGGGGTAGTACAGCTTTTCATATAGAGTCCATATTTTTTTTTTGTATACAGTTAATTTGTCTTGCTGCAAGCAGTCGTGTCCTGGTTCTATGTCATGAGCAAACAGAACAGTCTCAACGAGCAATGAATAAATATTCATAGAGTCCAAAAGTGCCAGCTTCCCATAGCCAAAAATAATTATGAATTAAATAGACGAAGAGGAAAAAATTAAACAGGAAAATCTGAAAAATAATTGGAAGTGGTTAGAGAACATTTTACTAAAGGTTCAAAATGCCACAAGTCCCCTTTTGGAAAGCAAAGGTATTTTGACAAGGGAAAAACATCACAGTTAGAAGAAATGGAAATTGCAGCATTATATTTCTATTCCTGCTGTAATTTGATGGCAGTAATCATATTTATGGAAAACAAGTAATTCATATGAAATCAAGTACGGAAAAGCTTTTATATATTATCAGGAATTAAATATTATTATTTCAACAGCAACATCTAGACAGGGACAGTGTCTGCATTATTCATTGGGCTGTCATCGACCAGTAAGGCAATTTGCCTGGCATTTCCCCTGCTCTTTGCACTTATATTTTACCAAACTTTTATCCCAAAACATTACCTCAGGACCATGACATTCAGGATGGGATCACCTTCTGGGCACAAGATTCAAACAAATAAAATCCTGCCTGTTTAACAGATCCTCAATAGGATTTTGCTCAGGTTTCACAGCTCAATTATCTGCAGATTTCAAATACCCAGAACATATTCCTTTGGGTCTACTGGGGTGATGTAGCATGAGACCAAGTCTTCTGTCTACTTCCCCATGGAAGAACTTCCCATGCTGGGGCATGCTAGGTGAATAAAGACCAGAGAACTCTGCTCAGCTGAGGTACAATCCAGGTACCTCAGTTAGTCTCCGGGGGAGGAGGAAGACCTGCCCACCTGCCTGGGCAGATGAAGAGGTCTCAGCTGCAGCCCATCCTTGCCACAGGTGCCTTTCTTCATTAGATGGAAACCTTTCAGCAGGTTTCTCATCTCCAGGGTCTCCGGGTATTTCAGCCCCAGCCTGCTCACCCAGTTCCCTGCTACATCCTTGATAAACTGGCTAACATGCTGGAGCAACTGGAGACAAAGCTTGGAAAATTCAAAGTGAACCAAAACTGATGTTCTGGGGCATGGATCAATCTCAAAAAAAGGTTCATTTAACCTCAAAGAGAAAAGTTGGTTTCATTTTTAGGTTATTTTCAGGCTACATTTAATGTTTTGCTTTGGGTCAGACTTGTAAAGAAAATAGTATTTGCTTTATGACAAAGATGCTTCAAAGAGATTCTTGAACATTCTGAAAAAAAAAAAATATCACTGGTTCTTCAGCCAAAAATATTTGCTAAATTCAGATTTTGAAATCTCCTTTTCAAGTCCCCTAGAAACTCTTATATTTTGGGACATTTTTACCTTGGTCTAATATTCAGAAACATCCCAGAAACTCCTGACAGTCCCGACTTGTGAACACATGTGACTATGATCTGTAACAATCATCTTCTTTGACAGAGAAAGTTCAGGTTCCTCTGCTTCCTCCATGAGCTTCTAATAGTTCCATTCTCTTGCTCTGCTGCTGCCAATCTTTTTATCTCGTTAAATCTAGTCCCAGTAGCCCAGAGTGGATTGGAGGAGAGCTGGAGTTTCACACTTTTTCTGGTTCCTCCTCTTTCTGTGCCTCTTATTTTAGTACCACCTCAGGCATCTCATGAAGCTGAAGCTTGATGAAAGTCACTGATCAGCTGGACTCAAGGCTCAGCTTGTGCATGGAGCTGGGGTTCAACTAAGGATCAGGAATAAAGAGAAGGGGAAATAAAGCTGCAAAAATGGGTAGATGAAACACATGTGTCCCTCAGGACAAATGTTCCCTGTTGCTCTTCCTTCAGGTTGCTGTGAGCACTGTGAATCCAGGTTGATGCATCCACCTGAGCCATGAGTATGTCAGTCCTCTGCAGGCACCCATGCTGGGTGGGAGGACCAAGTGAGAGCAGGGTGGCACGTGGGGGTCTTGAGGACAACAAATCAGCCACCCAAGCCACACCATGCTGCCTGTGCCCCTCAACACAGCTCCCTCCTGGAAACCAGACAGCCATGTCTCAGAGGGGGTCTGAGGCACAGCTCTGGTTAGGGCACAGATGAAGGCACCAGGACTGCTCCAGCTCAAACTGCTCACTCACTGTGTGGTCTCAGTAAAGTGATTTTCGCTGCCAGTGCCTCTATTTACCTATCCATTCGGCGATAACAATGGGCCTTTCAGGTGTGCTGGGACCTGTTAGTCATTACTTTTTACTGCAAGCTGCTCAGGAAGGTGTCGTGGATGCAATTACCACTCATGCTTGAAGGCTGCCAAGACACCAGACACTCCAGTCTCAGCCAGCTTTGAAGTGACCGAGGACTCCTCTCTGATGACTCTCCATCATCCTGTGCTCTCCTGTGTCACCACCAGCCTCCAGCTCCGGGAGGGGAAAAGAGCAGAGACAGGAGAGGCTGCACCACCATGAGCAAACATAATCCCAGATCCCAGCCCAGGCACTGGTCCTTTACTCCTAAGAAAACCATCAGTGATGGAGGTGTTCAGACCTGGGCCTCACACAGGCAGGGAGCAGCCCAGAGTTCATTGTGCATCCGCTTGCTCGCTTGCTTTTTTTTTTCCCCTTTTTTTTTCTACTTTCTTTCTTTCTTTTTGGCAGCGGGAAGATTGTTTAAAGTTGCTAATAAATTCCAGTTAATGAAGCCTGAAAAGCCAGAGCTGGGAGCCAAGAGAAACAAGAGCAATCAGTACAGAAGGAATAGAAAGAGGATCTTGAAAGCCAGCCTGGGAATAATAACATGTTGAAATGCGTTCGCCGGCAAGGGCTTTGTTACCGCGCTTTGAATCCAAACACCAGCTCTTGGTGCCAAGAAGAGAAACTGCAGCCAAAGGCAGGTGTTCATTGCCATTCACCTCTTGCTTCGGGGCACAGCGGCAAGATCAGACCCCTTCCCAGCCACTGGCTCTTTCACCTGCCTCTTCTCAGGCCCCCGGGGCAGCGGGACTCACCGTCACGGGGAGTGCCCTGCCTCTGCACCATGCAGGCACTGCAGGCTCGGGACCCACACCGAGCTGTTGCCTTTCCCCAGGCAGCTCTGGCAGCTCGAGGGATTGGAGGCCAAGAAACAGCATAAAAGCAAAATGAAATGAAGTGCAGGGCTGGGAATAGGAACGCAGCAGCACTTTTCTTCTGCCTTGCACCAGTTAAGAAAACCCCCATCTCACTGCTCTGCCCAGGCAGGTGTAAGGGCATGGGGAGCCACCATGGGTTATGGAGCACCAGGGCAGATGCTGCACGCTGCCCCTGCCTGGTGTTTGAGAACCCACCACCACTCACATCAGCTCCCAGACACCTGAAATATCCATCTCTGGGGGTGTTGTTCAGTGTAGGGTCTGACCCTTCACAATCCCATTTGTGTAAGAGGTGACACTGCAGTAATGCTGACTCTGGGGTGTGACTCCTGGAGTAATAGTCCCTTCCAACCCCTAATATCTATGAATCTATGAATCTATGAATAGCTCTGATGGGTGAAGAGGTGCTGCCTTTTCTGGGCAATGCTCAAGTGTGCTGGCATCATAGAGAAAAGCCTTTCCTGGAGCAATGCAGTAGCATGTCAGGAGTAGGGTACTCTTCATAGAGCATCTTTGGTGAGTTCCCATCATATAGCAGGCTGGAGAGGGCTCTAGTAGAGAGACATGCACTTGCAGGGCCATAACTTTGCTTTACCACGATGAGATTTGGAGGCAGTATCACTGTTCTGTTGGTGGCCACCTTGCCTGCCATAGCTCTCCATTTCCAGATGGCTATAGTTGAGGAGTGCAGGACTTGCAGCTTGAATGATTATGCTTGGACTCCATGGTCACCCCAGAGTGCTGCCTAGCTCCTGTGTCTGAGAAGGCACCAGGATGCAACTTGTTAGCACCACAGGGACTAGTTAATCCAGGACTTTGTGTCCTCCTGGTTGACATTTGTCCTTGGCAGAGGACAGCACTGATAGTCAATTCAGTGGGTGGGCAAAAGCACAGAGAAGTCTAAGGGATAATTAATGTGATGAAGCTTTCCAAAGGTCATCCTTGTGCAATGTAGCACAGAGGCAGACATTGGCTAAGGTGGGGACAGGATAGAAGGGCTTCTAAGAGGTTCTCCACCATGTACATTAAAAAATGAAGCCAAGTTATTGCAAGTCAAATTCAAAATGTTGTGAATATTTAGAGATTTCAGTTCTTTTTCTACTCCATCTAGGCTAGAGATAGTGTTCAGCACTGCAAAATCCTTACAAATGATCATACCTGGCCCAAATTTTCCTAAAAACTGCCTTCCAAATGACTAACTCTGTTCTGGGGTACCCAGAGTGGGGCACCCTAGAAAGTCAAAATTGCTCTGAAGATTCGTAGAGAACAAATCTCCCCTGAAAACCTTGACAGCTTGTAAGGGGATAAAGTGAAGGTATCGATGTCCTGTATTGGGTTGCTCATTAAGGAGCTGCGTCTCATTAAAACTGCCTTGGCAAATGAATCCAAACTGGCTTGCCTATGAACATTCGTGTGGGTTGAAAACTGGCTTGAGGACCATAAACAAAAGAAACGAATGCCATCAATATATCGAGTTGGAACAGGCATTCGGTCGGGGTACAGAGCAGGGAATTAGAAGCAGGTCTGCACAGCCTCCTCCTGGGGGATGGAATAAGGTGATCCAGGTGACACCAGACTCGGCCAGCTGCAGGCTCTGAGTCTGGGGGGTTTTTTTTGTCAGATGTACCATATTTTTATTTGCTTGACTTAATTGGCTTCCCTCCTTCTTGCACAAACACGAGTCAAACTCCAGCATAACCTGGAGCCTTTAAACCTCTCGGTGCCCAGGAGATGGGGCAGCCCTGGCACAGTGATGCTGTTGAGACAGAAGCTCAGAGAGTTTCTCTGGGGGCAGCTTCTGCCGTGACAGTGCTTAGTGCTTGAGAAATGAACCCGAGCAGGAGATCAAAGGGGGAGGCTGACGTGCTCAATAAAGATCTGGCAAGAGGAAAATTCCACTGTGATATGGACACACGTGTTTGTCCTGTCCTGCCAATGGGCAATGTTCCTGCCTCCTAATGTGAACGATAAGAGCATCACCGTGTTGCCTGAGCACATGACATGAGCGATCATGCCCAACAAACAGCCTTTGGGCGTGCCATGGAAGTTGTAGCATGACCAAGAAGCCCAAGATACAGGAGGGGGTGGGAGCCTGTGGTAACTGAGCTGCAGCAACCATGAGGTGGTAAACCATGAGTTTGTTCCAACTTGGAGTGTATTGGGAATGCAGATCAAAGCCTGGAGGAATGTTCCCAGAAATCACAGGAGTGGGGAACTAGGGGGGTGGTGGGGAACAGAATCTAAAATCCACTGAGCATGTGAGCTTTCCAAAGCAAGCCATCCAACTCCAGCTCCCACCCTCACCTTCCACCTGCTCCTTCTCTCCCCCTTCCATTGGTAACCTTAAATCCAGAGCTTTCCCTTTCTCCCAACCCTCTCTTGGGCTGTAATCTCAGGACAGCAGGACATAGAGCTGAATCTAAAAAAAAAAAAAAAGAGACCTGAACAGGCCTGGAGCAGAGCTCATGCGCTGTGGACCAGACATTCATCCCTACAAGAGCAACTCCTCTTCCCAGAATGTGCTTAGGGCACAAGGGAATGACACCTCTCAGACCATCTTGATGGGGATATTTGCTTCAGTCTTCTCCCAAGAAGGAGCAAATTAAGAGCTGTCTCGGGGAAGTCACACTGGCAGTACCACTTCAGATTTTCCTTTTTAACTAGAACAGATGTGACCATTTCAGTGGATTTCCCATGGGACTTCTGGAGATGTGCTCACTGGGTGTCTGTCTGTCAGGCAGATTTTGGGAGAGTTTGAGTGAGAGGTACAGAAGGAACCAAGAATTTAGGGAGATTGTTGAGTGGCCATGGGCAAAGGAAGGGTCACTCAAAGCGAGTCTTTTGTGTTGGGTCTCTTACATGAACTGGCACAGGAGCCAATGGCATGGAGGCAGGCATCCCTTCCTAGTGCCCACTCCTCCTGTTGCACTGGACACTCCAAAAGACCTAACCATTCCTACTTACTCCTGGAGAGCTGGGACAGGCATGCTCCCTTGCCTGAGACACCTGGCTACCACTCCCAGCATCGTGCAGATCCTGTGCTGGGAGGCAGAGCAAACCTTCAAAGCCCATGTCACCAGACCCTGTGTGCACATCCCAGCTATGTAACCCTCTAGGAAAGCAAAACCTCAGCCTGTGTGCAGACACCTCCCACCTTCCAGTCTCTGTAAGTTTATAAGGAAGCAGAGCCCATTTTGGACCCCAGTGTGTGCCTTGGGAGGTGGATTGAATGAAGTGGTTGCAGCTGGTGCCTGCTTCAAGGCTCAGCATGGAGCTCTGCACCTTGGGGAGGGGAGCTGGGCTATTCTGGCTCTGAGGAGGAGGCAAAGGAGAGAAGAGCCAGAGGCCAGAGGTGAGTCAGGGACAGCCCATAGTCTCAGGCAGGGCTAAGGACACAAGCAACAGCAACAGGGTGGTGTGCCTGATTTTCCTGGAGCTGTTTGATGCTTTACACCTCTAAAGTCACCTCTAAAGACAGTGCCCAGTGAAACTAGTGCATCTCTCACAGAGTTGTTTTTCCCCTGCTGTTCTGTTTTGCCCGTGATGCTGAGATGCCACAAGCAGGCTCAGCATATGTCACACCTCCCTGTAGCAGGGAGACAAGGCAGGACTCCCCCAATACTGTTCTGAGGCCAGGAGCCCCATTCTGGGCTCCATCCAAGCTCTAAATCCTTTTCTGCTAATCCTGGCAGTCCCAGCTCATTTTGGGGACCTGGCAAACACTCAAACACACCCAGGAAAGTGAACAGAGCTGCCAGGAACACATGGCAAGGTACATTTAACCATGGTTAGGTGTAGCCAGCTGCCAGCAGAGGCATGGGGGCAGGCAGGAGCTCCAGGGAAGTGAGGATAGACAACCCCCTGCAGAGCACAGCCTGGTAGGAGGATGCTGGGAGCAGGCTGAGGATGCTGTGCAGGAACACCTCCCCTCCAGCTGAGCACTCCAGTCTCCTGGACAACACCCCCCTCCCATGTGGAAATCGGCAATCAAAAGGAGCAATTACCCCAAATCACAGCCCCCAAGTGACAAATAGCCCAGCCTGGCAGGCGGCTCCCATGCTGCAGAGAGGCAGGTTACAACCTGCTCACACACATTAAAGAAACGACCCTGTGCTGTTTACGCTGTCGGAGGCCTAATTATGGGAGCAATTTTCTCTGGATTCCCGAGGGGAGAGACAGGGAGGGAGAGCTGGGGCACCAGCACACGCCTGCTCTGCCACCACTGTGTGGCTCCTCCAAACAGCTCAGATCCTCTCCATGACCTTTGCAGAGTCCTGCTGCTAGTCCTTGCACTGCTCAAGCTTCACGTCACAACTAAATAGAAAGGAGTTTTGTCAATGCTCAATGAATTTCAAGAAGCCTGTCAGCATCTGAGCCTGGTTTGGACTTGCTGGGAGAGGGAAGATGAGCCTGGTGAGCCTGGTCACAAATGCAGTTCGTTGCCTCCTTTTGGGAGATTCAATATTCCACTTCAAGTCAAGAGGACAAGAAGAAGTTTCTTACCCTGTGACTATGGAGAAGTCCAGCCTTGATCTCTGTTTGACCACTTGAAGTTCAGAAAGTAAAGTACAAATTAGGAATCTGGAGTATTAAGCAGGTTGTTGAACCTGTCTTCATGATTTCTGGCTGATGGGCACTGGATTTTGGTCCACATTTGTCCTTGTGGGAGAAGGAGAAGATTCTTCTTAGGTCACATCTAGAGTCAAGAGTCCTGGACTTTACTCCTGGCTGCTCCACAGGCTCCCACCATGGTCTCTCGGGGCTGCTGGACCCACCAGTGGAACTGGTGCTAACAGAGATGCAGTTCCCAATGTCAGTGAAAAATCCAAATGTCAATGCCCCAGTCTGCTCTGGGCCTTATTAAAATTTGAGCACGCTGATCAGATGATGCTGTAGAACCACAAATCCCACAGCTTTCCTCAGATAAATTCTTGCAGCCTGTTCTGAACATAGTCCCCTGCTCTTTGCCCCAAGACCCCTATCACTTTCCTCTGTGATGTCATTCTTCACTTTGTCTTTCCCATCCTTCCCCATCCATCTTCATTCATCAGCCTTCCCAAGCTTCATGGTTCTTATCCTCATCTTTCCTCCTGGGTTTTTCTCCAGACATAACTCATCCAAGATCCACTTTTGACTACTCTGTCTTGGTCTTGGAAACCATACTCAGATGAGCTGGCTCTGCTGTGACACCTACATGTTACTCCCCATCTCCAGCCCCCTCCCCAGTCTCCCCTTACAGCAAACTCTCACATATTTAAAGAGCTGGCCTTAGCTGTGGTCACATAGGTCAAAGCAGGCCTGGGAATGAGGGAGTGGACACAAAATGGCATTGAGTTTGATGGACAGGACAAAGGAAAACCTGCAGGGTGCAGAAATAGGCCACATGCAGACAAAAAGGATGGCTAAGGGTGTGTGGTTTAGGGATAGTCCTCCCAGGACCATGCCTGAGCAGAGAGCATCTCTACCCCTGCTGCCAGGCATCTGACACAGAGCAGGGTCTGTAGGTTGGCCAGTGCCCTCCTGCTGCAGAGTGGGGTCCTCTGTGGGTATCCAGGGAATGACTGGAGCTGTCACTGGGATCACTGGAGACAGTGTCAGGAATCACTGTTATTTTCTCTGCCTGCCCCCCAGGCTGTGAAGAGGGGGGTGATAGGCAAAGGTTGCTCAAGTGCTCAGCCATGGCTCAGCTCTCAGGTGTTGCAGCCTCCTCCCCAGGGGCACGGTGGCAAATGCAGGAATTGTTCAGCCTCTGCAGACAAAGCACTGGCATTAAAAGGATGCTGACACTGTCACTGGCTCCTCTTTCCACTGCAGACGCCTCTCTGGAAACCAGATCTCCAGGATCCCAGGGGAAGCTTTCTCTGGCCTCTACAGCCTGAAGATTCTGTAAGTAACTCAGTGCCCTCTGCAGAGCCACCACCATCCCTGCCTTCCCTGGCCCCCTGACACTTGCAGCCCTCAAGAGGGGGGTGCAAAGTTGCTCACCAGTGTGGTGTCAGTTGTTAAAACCTCGCTGGCAAACATGACCCTTGGTGAGTGGGGAGCTGTGTCCCACCCCAAGGATCACCCTCTCTTCTGCACTGCTTTCTCTTTTCTGCTGCAGCAAACCATGAGCAGGGCACAGCCCTCCCCACTGTGTGAAAATGCACCACAGGAGAACCTGCAGAAGTTCATATGTTGACTAAAACTCACCAAATGTCCTAACGTGATGTCCCCAAGATGTGGTGTCCAGATCACAAACTGGCCCCCATCTGCTCTTGGGGCTGGGTTAGATAAACCCAAAGTTCCAGATATCTGCACTGGGACAGGTGCCATGGAAAGCTCCTGTGCTCTGCCCAGCTCAGCTGCCTCTTTGCAGCCAGCCTGCCCCTGCTGCAAACTTCTGCATGGCCCAGGAGGCTTCTGCAAGGGTCTGGAGTAACCTGCTCCTGGGAAGGGTGGGATCCTTGGACAATCTGTACTTCATCTGCACAGAGGGGCAATGGGGACACGTGCAGCTGGATCCAGGAACATTGCTGCATTTGGGCCATGACTGAAAACTGCCAGCCATGGCAAATGAAGGGCTCCTCATCACTGTGGGCAGGCTACCCACCACTGCCTGGCCAGTGGGGAAGGTCTAAGTGACAAAGGTTACAAGCAAGTTCCTCCTCAGAGTATTTTCCTACGTGCCAAGGTGTCTCACTGCTCATACAGACACCATTTTTTGCATCCTCTGTGTGACAGTCCCTCGGGGTCTGTGCAGAGCACTGAGGTGAGAGTCCCTTTCTCCCTTTTAGGAACCATCTTAAAAATCTCTTGCAATAAACATTTCATCCCCAAGGGGATGTTTTGAACTCAGCCACAATGTGAAATTGTTGTAGCTGGTCCAGTTCATACAGAGTGAGCAGGTACAAACCTGCTCCCAGGATTAGAGAGTATAGGGCTGTTTACTACGTCTTCTGAAGATGTAAAGTATGAATCCTGCCCTAAATCTCAAGGCTTAGAGATTTATCCATCCCCTGCATTAGGCAACAAATCAAAGGAACTGAGGAAAAACCGCAGCTCTCCCACCCAATTTCAACAAGAGGAACTTTCTACTCCGTGAACGCGGGAGCTTTTAAAGCCTCTTTTGATTAATTTCTATTTGTGTCAGGCCCAGGTAACTACTGATGCAGAGTACAGAGCAATGCCTCCCTTCCAGAGCCAGCACAGCTCCCATGGGGTGCTGTGAGGAGAGGATTGTGCTGTGAGGAGAGGGGTGAGCTGTGAGGAGAGGATGGTGCTGTGAGGAGAAGGGGGTGCTGTGAGGAGAGGGGTGAGCTGTGAGGAGAGGGGGGTGCTGTGAGGAGAGGGGTGAGCTGTGAGGAGTGGGGTGTGCTCTCCCTGCCCTCCCTGCTGCAGATGGGCTCACAGACACCCAGCAGGTTCCACCCAGAGGGACATGTTCACTGATGACCCCATTGTAAGGATCTTGGAGGATCAGAGAGTTCCCAGATGGGAATTGGCTGCATGGAGAAGTTTGTTCCAGGGTCAGTCAAGCTTCAGGACAAGAGCCAGGCTCTGCTTGGTGACACAAGGTGGCATTTGGGCTGTCATACCAACCCCCCTGACTGCAGGTCTGCCTTAAATGGTCTGCCTTAAACTCCCTAACCTTTCCTGTGGAGATATGCAGAGGAATAGCCCAGGTCCAAGGGCAGGGAAGGAAGGGATGATGCTCTCTGTGACTGGCCATTCCAGGACCTGCTCTGGACCTCTTATTTAAACAAGTTCCCACTTCCTAAAGGCAGGGACACCACCAGCCCTCATTTCACTGGCAGTATTTCACTTTCCAAAGACTCTGATGCTCTCCTGGCTTGTTTGCAGGGGTATGTTGAGCTGTCATGTGCTCTTGCTATAGGAGGTTCTCTGATCACTTTACTGGTACTTCAGGCTCCACAGGAGTGAGGTTGGAGGATGCAGTTGCAGGCTCCTGCACCCTCCAGGAACAGCAATCATTCACCCTCCTCTTTTTCTCTGTCACCGTGAGCCTGAGGCCAGCAGGAGGGACATGGAGAAGTTCAGCTGGTCCCTGGGAACTTCACAAAATCACAGAATATCAGGGATTGGAAGGGACCCCAAAAGATCATCTAGTCCAACCCCCCTGCCAGAGCAGGATCACCTAGATCAGGTCACACAGGAACATGTCTAGGAGAGTTTTGAATGTCTCCAGAGAAGGAGACTCCACAACCTCCCTGGGCAGCCTGTTCCAGTTCTGTTACCATCACTGTGAAGAAGTTTTTTCTCATATTTATGTCAGTAGTAGCTGCTCCAAACATGATCAGCTGAAGCCTGTAGGTATTCAGGAGCTGACTCGCAGCAGGACCAGAGGTGTTACCTCTAGTGACAGGGGTGTCCCCTGAGGAGACAGGATGGTATCTGGGGATGGAAACAATTTTCATAATTTAATTTTAATGGGCCTAGGGCCTTAGAGCTGTTTGTGGTCATGTGCACGTCCACAAGTAAACTCTCACAAGCATCTTGGGCTGTCAAGGGGCCTGGTGCTTTCCCAGTCTTTCCAGAGAATTAGTTTATGTTTAAAAAAAGGATGGGAAACACCCTGGGAATTCCTCCACAAACCTGCCTGTGCAGATGGGTCCTCTCCCTGCCCTCGGAGTGAATCCCGGAGCTACTGGAAGCAGGACCAAATTCTTGGCTCTGCCTCCTCAGGCTGCTTCTCTGCACAAAAACCACCTGGAAAGTGGCCATGAAGATAGGCCTGTGCAGAAACCATGCAGGGGTACACCCGGGGAAGCAGGTGTGTGTAGACTTGGAAGAGAGCAAGTGAAGATCCAGACTTGCCCCACTACCAAGAGAACACTGTGACCCAGGGGAGCATGCTGAGATCTTTAGGAACCTTGGAGCCACCCCCCAGCCAAGGCAAGGCAAGATGTGGCCCCCTTGGCTCCCCTTAGATGAGTGCAGACTGAGAGCAATGAATGCAAGGCAGTGGTATCTGGTGCTCTGAGGTCTTCTCAACTGGTGGATACATCCCTTTGTCCAAGAGATTTTTGCCAGTGCACCTCACCCAGGGGCTCTGTTCTGCAGTGTGGCCAACTCACACCCTCCCCATGGAGGCTGGTGCTCCTGGGTCCATGCTTCAGTGCCAAGATGTTAGAAACCAGCTCCATAGGCTGATCTGTGTCCTCTGCCAAGGTCCTTCCCTTGCAAAATTAACTCCATACTCTCCCAGCCTCAGAGCTTTCCAGGGTGGCAGAATACTCAGAGTCTCTGGAAAACTGGAAACTTCCCTGTCCTTCCAGATCTTCTCACAAGATGCCTGGAGGCTCCTCACCTCTGGGTGCCCTGGCTGGAGCTCCATCAATCATGAAGCATCCATTTCAACTGGCCACATGGCTACTCTTGTGCTGCTTCACACCATATCCCACCCTCACACGTGTATCCCCTCACCAAACCTACCACACAAGGACAATCACCAGGCCTCTTACTTTTCTGGCTGAACATGCAGCAGAACTTAGTAGCCAAGAAGGAATCCCACACCAAATTCCATATGGAAAGACTCCCAAGGGCAACCACAACCCCAGCCTGCCTCACCCCAAAACGTGGAGGGCAAAATGCCTGGGTGCATCCTCTTGGCTACAGACCCACAGCAGCCAGCTGGGGTGGCTCACCCCACTGCTCCATTCCTCTGCAAGCCTCAACCAGTCGTGAGCACACAGAGCCAGTGCTGCCCACAGCCTGCTGCACAGACAGTGGTGTGAGCACTGCCCAGCACCTGCCTGCACAAGTGTGCTGACCCTGTGCTGCCTGCAGCTGCTCCCACCCACACGTGGCTGGTGTCCATCAGCAGGTAGGTTGGAGTGAGTCTAAGAATCAGAGAATGTTTAGGGCTGGAAGGGGCCTCCAAAGGACATCTAGTGCAGCCCCCCTGCAGGGAGCAGGGACACCCTCAACTAGCCCAGGCTGCTCAGAGCCTTG
>JAOEGS010005653.1:0-15389 GCA_025447755.1 Corythornis vintsioides
GGGGGGCAAGAGGAAGGAGCCAGGGTGCCCAGAGACAGGACGAGGGACAACGGGTACAAACTGGAACCCAGGAGGTTCCATCTGAGCAGAAGGAGAAAGTTCTTTGTTGTGAGGGTGTCAGAGCCTGGCCCAGGCTGCCCAGAGAGGTTGTGGAGTCTCTTTTGTCTGGAGAGATTCAAAAACCTCTGGACACTGTGATCCCCTGCTCTAGGTGCCCCTTTGAGAAGCATCTGGCACCACGACTTCTGGCACTAGCAGCCCCGTAGGGAAGAGCTGCTAGCAGGGATTGTATTCCATGGTTTGCTGTATTTCTAAGGAAGCTGTAAACGTGCAGTGGATTGCACAGCTCCCCCCACAGCCACACACATGGGCATTAACATTTCTAACTACAATGAGAACCTTGCTAATTTCACCAGGAGAAGTTGTACAAACAGCTCTACTGGGGGGTGTTTGTAGCTGGTCTAAATTAATCTCTGCAACAGACCTGGATGCTCAGAGCAGCCCAGGAGCCCATTTAGCTCTGGAATAAGCAGCAAACCCAGCTGACCAGAGTCTGGTTACCTCAGGGCCTCATTCCACACACACTTGAAGCTATCAAAGCTTTTGGCCTTGGCTTCAAAGCCTTTGCTCTCACCCTCCAGCTTCTCCTGAAGCTCTGACTCCACACTGGAGGTGTCTGTGCTGGTCTCTCACCTCTGCCAGTGGGAGCCTTTGAGCGAGGAGGGCTCTGCAAATGGTGGTTTCCCAGTGAGTGATTCTTTTGTTTTGCTTCCCAGCCTCAGTCCCCTGGGAGCCAGGTGGGGGAGGAAGGGAACCGGGCACGATGCAGAGCCTGGAAGAGAAAGGCTGGAGGCCCCGTGGAGGGGGAAGAGGGAACAGGAGGGAGGGAAGAGAGAGCAAAGCAAATGTGCAAATAGCCTCGTTAGGGCAAGAGGGGCTCCTTCTGCCTGGGATCCCAGAGCTTAATTAAACAAGGGATGCTCCATGGGGAAGTGAGCAGACAGAGCTGATCCACTTTCTTTTTCACATACTGTTATTAATCTTTAGTAACAGGAGTGTGGACTCCAGAGAGCTTCGTGCTTCTCTGATGTAAAAAAAAACCAACTATTTTTTTTTTCTTTTTCCTTCCCCTCCCAGAGTGAGTTGAGGCAGCAGCACAGGGCGTGTGTGGAAAGCGAGGCACCGCCCTGGGGAGAGGAAACTGTTTGCCCACACTTGGCTGGTAAATATAGTTCCCCTGAGCTGCTGCTAGGGAAGCAGCTGCTAATGAATGGCTGCTCTGCCTGCCCGGCCTCCTGAATTCAGAGATCAGAGGAAATGACACCTCGCAGCAAACCCGGAGGCCAGGGAGACTTTTTCACCACTACACCCACATCTCTTTCCAGTGACGGGGGCCATCACCAGCCCTTTGCCCTGGGAGGAAGGAGCCAGTAGCACCCAGGAACCATTTGGAGCTGAAATGCAGCTCCAGGCTGCCTGGGAGCTCACAGCTCTTCCATGTCATCTTATTGCTGGGAGGGGGACAGTCTTGGGCAACTTGGAGAGGTGCAAGTCGTTGTGTTTTTTGGGGATAGGCTGCAGAGCCAGTGACTGGACTGCGTGGGGAGTTTAAATCCTGGCTGCCACCTCCTGCACCCTCCCAGAGAGAGCTCCTGTCTTCCAGGGGATGAAACTGGGAGTCGAAGAGCAGCAATGAGTCAGGCTGCCTGTCGGAATCTTCCATTTACTGATTCCAAGCCAGACTTACAGGAAGGCCTGACACTCTCAGCTCTGGTTGAACAGTAGCAAGGGGATGTGTTTTGTCCTGCAAAACCTGCCCTGGAGCCAAGCCTGGGGCTGACTCTTTTCTTTTTCCTTCCCAAAATAGTCTCCAGATGGAATTTTCTGTGTGCAAGACAAAATCGGATGAAGCTGAGACAAAGCCTCTGGTCCTTGTGCTGCTCCTGTAACACCCACTGTGCTCGCTGAGCCTCTCGCAGGTTCCGCAGCCTTGCAGCTGCCTGGAGAAGCTCTCTCTGCAGAGCCTTGACTGAGCAAAAACCGAGTACCAGGAGGTGTCACCCCCAGTGCCATGGGGCTGCCCCTCCTGGAAGGGAGGTCGCTGGGCTCTGCCCCTGCCAGAGGAAGATGCCGCCATCTGCTGCCCACACCCCGCTGTGGCTGGAGGAGGAGGGCAGGAGGCTGCTGAGCTCATGAGCTGGGGGCTGTGGCTCAGGGGCAGCCTGAAATCCTGCCCGAGAAGCAGAGGAGCCCCAAAGTTACCCAAGAATCAGATAACATGAGCCCAGACTTGGGGACTTCATGCTAGAGGAGGTGCCCAGTCACTGATGTCTGTAGGACCAAGAAGGTGTTTCTGGAGTAACCAAAGCACGATGGATATGGACATGCTGGGGCAGGGCCAGAGGAGCCCCAGCAATGCTGGGAGGGCTGGAACCCTCTGCTGGGACAGGCTGGGAGAGTTGGGAGGGTTCAGCCTGAAGAGGAGAAGGCTCTGGGGAGACCTTCTGGGACCTTTCAGGGCTTCAAGGGGCCTGTTGGAAAGATGGGGAGGGACTTTTGAGCAGGGCCTGTTGGGACAGGACAAAGGGGGATGGTTTGAACTGCAAGAGACTGGAGAGAAGGGAGGAATTGTTGGTGCTGATGTTGGTGAGAGCCTGGCCCAGGCTGCCCAGAAAGGTGGTGGCTGCCCAGGCTGCCCCTCCCCTGGAGCAGCTGAATCCATCCCCTCTGGATATGTCACTAATGCCCTGTGAGCAGAGCCCAGCACCAGCCTCTCTGCATTGGCCTGGCAGGTGCTGTAGAGAGTGAGGAGTCTCCTCCTCTTCCTCACACTAAACACTCCCAGCTCCTTTAATGGCTCCTCATCAGATTTATTCCCCAGGCCCTTCCCCAGCTCCGTTGCCTCCTCTGCACTGGCTCCATCCCCTCCAGATCTCGTGTTGAGGTGCCAAAAACTCTGTAACTGTGCTGGGAATTGACATGTTTTGGTCTATTTTTTTTTTTTATATTAATAATTTCAAAATCGAAATGACATTTTAAATGCACTTTCCGTGATACGAGGCAGGGTCTAGTTGATGCTGCAAACCCCAGTTGAGAAGGGAGGTGAGCCCAGGTGGAAGTGACCCTGTCCAAGCAAGTCCTAAAGCCTGTTGGCTGAACAGCCCCAGGAAAGTTTTGATTATTTCCTTTGTGTTGCCTCAGGAAATTAACTACCAGCTAATTTCAATGGCAGTGTGTTAGATTAATTTAAAGGAGGTAACTGCCAGATAACTACATACGTGATAAAGATACTTTAGAGCATCAATTGCCTCCAAATCCTTATTGTTTTTCTCTCCCATCAACAAAATTTGACCCTTGGGAGGATTTTACTGAGAAGAGGCTCTGAAAAATAATGAGGGATGCTGCAAAAGATTTCAGAAAATTCTAATAAATTAAACCAGCTGGTTGTCTAATTGCAGTTTGTTATTTTTTTACATGCTGGTACCATTCCAGTCGACTGAGGACACCCTTTTCCAGCTTGGAAAACACAGCACACGTGCATTTATTTGTACTCCAAATGCCTCATCACAAATAATATCACTCAAAGCAGTATTAATTAGACTTGTACCAGATAAATTCATCTTGTCTGGCCCAAGTCACAGAGATCAAGTCTGGATTCAACCCAGCCCACAGATACAGCTGCAGTGACACTGGGGAGCTACTGCAGAAGCAGACCTGAGGGGGTTCCTCATATAACCCAATTAACCCCCAAACAAGAGGTTTATTATTTAAAAGCAGCATTTTTGGAGCAAGTTTGGTGTTCTGGGTTTTTTTTGACTCCTGTTAAAACTCATGTTACGTGTCCTAGCTCAACAGAGGAGTTTAGAGAAGCACATCCACACCACTGTACGCAGTCTAGTCAAAACTATTCAGGCCAAAACATTGGTTTTTATTAAGTGATTAAAAGAAATATTTAAAAATACAATTTTTTTTTAAATCAACTTCCCCCTTTCCTGCCTCAGTAGGCAAAAGCCTAGACATAAAATTGACAGAAAGCTCCACATTTATTTAAAAGCATGGGGAGAAATAGTCACTAGTGAATCGAAACTTTTGTACATTTAAAACTCTTTAATGATGAGGAGGGCGATGCTTCAAAAACGCGGCCCCGGGTCAGGGGGACACGGAAATGGAAATTTTACTTATTTTTTTATTTTAAATTCTTCGTTTTCCTGTGAGACAGCAAAACACCTTCCCCGGGTGTGAAGCCATTTCCCGATTTCAGGGTGTTTCTGAGGGGGAATTTTGAGGAGGGGGAATTTGGGTAGAGGAGGGTAGGGACCGGGTCCACCCTCAGCAGCTCCCGCGCCGCTCCCAGAGCTGCCGCTGAGGGGAAGAAGAAACGCACGCGCGCGCGCGCCCACCGCCTTTTAGCGCCGCGCGGAGGCGGTGGGACCAGGGGAGCTGTCAATCAGCGCAGCGGCGCCTTCTGATTTGCTGTCGGGCGGCGTCACGCGGGAGCGGGCTGCCCGTATATAAGGTCGGGCGGGGTGCTTCGCTGCCGCCATTTTGTCCAGTGAGGAAAAGCGGAGCGAGAGTTTCGTGGAGGGTCGAGTCGGCTACGAATTTAGCGCGGGCTCCCTTCGCGCACCCTCCCTCTTAGCATCGGTGAGGAGCTTCACCTCGGAGGGCGGGGGGGAGGCGGCGGCGGCGGCGGCACCCGCGGTCTCGGTCCCCGGCAGGGCGGATGGAAGTGGCGGGGCTCTGGTGGCGGCAAACAAAGAGCGGCCGCCATTTTGTAAAGCCAGGCCGCGGGCGGCGGCTGCTGCCGCTCTGAGGAAAACCGGGCGGGGAGAAGGCGGGTAGCCCACGGATTGCCTGGAAGAGACGGCTCGCCGCTTTTTCTCTGTGGTCAGCCGGGCGAGGTGCGGCTGGGCGGGAGGTGCCGCGGGGGTGGGTTGGTGCCAGGCCCGCCCGCGCCGGAGGAGCGCCGCTTCTCCACGACGTGCTGAGGAGCCCCTCCGGAGGGATTCCCCGAGCTCTCCCGGCATGGCCTCCGCCGGAGGTGGCGCTGGTTTTCCCTTCCTCCCCCCTGGCATGTGCAGCTTCCCCCGAATCCCGCTTCGAGAACAATGGAGCTGCTCTCCCGCGCCACGCTCCCTCTGCAGGCCCGGCCTCCGCTGGAGCCCGGGGGCGGGGGACAGGGTGCCGAGAAACACCCCCTTCAAAGTTGGGTGCCTTAAAAGTAAACAATTTTCCCTAAAGTAATGAATTTTAATCGCGATTACAATATACCATCTAGCTCTTTTTCTGTCCCGATTTTAAACACACTCTGCCCCTTCCACCCAGATAGGAACATCACATCACTGCTGAAGTTTCTGAGAAAAGCAACCACCAGAATCGCTTCCCTTGTAAGTGAATAAACACTTGCTGCGTGTTAAATATACATGAGATTTGTTTTTTCTTTTCATCCTAGCGATGCATCGTGACTCTTGTCCTCTGGACTGCAAGGTTTATGTGGGTAACCTTGGAAACAATGGCAACAAAACTGAACTAGAACGAGCTTTTGGCTACTATGGACCACTGCGCAGTGTATGGGTGGCAAGAAATCCTCCCGGTTTTGCCTTTGTGGAATTTGAAGATCCACGAGATGCAGCTGATGCAGTAAGAGAACTAGATGGAAGGTAAAATTGTGCTCCTTACGTGTTTGGATTGCTTGGTGAAAATAAGAAGTTGTGGGGAGCATTAAGGTTGAATTTGGGAGCAAGTTAGAACTGGCAGAGCCCAGGCCCTGGCATGATTGTTATGCAGTGGTTATGGTGCTCCAAGGGCAGCCACTTCATGGGGCAGGAATAGCACCAGAGCAGTTAATTCAGCACTTCATAGCCTTGGCTCCCAAGTTAGATATGACTTGGACCCCCTGGTGTGCAGCAGTTAAATTCAAGATGGTCTTGCTATTAAGAGGCAAAAGTAATCCTTGGTTTTTCTCTGCCTGCTGGAATAGCAGGGCAAGAATTCCAAAGTAGCTAAACACTTGGCCTGTGGAGCTGGAGTCTGCCAGCCTCAACACCCTGGCTGTTTCACCCCTTGTCGCCTGTTCCGTTTCCCCCCCCTCCATGCCGTGGGTGTTCCATGCGCAGACTAGTCCCTGGAAGTGCTCACTCATGTCCCTCTCTTTTCCCAGAACCCTCTGTGGGTGTCGTGTCAGGGTGGAGCTCTCCAACGGTGAGAAGAGGAGTCGGAACCGGGGTCCCCCTCCGTCCTGGGGCAGGCGCCCTCGTGATGACTACCGCAGGAGGAGCCCTCCCCCCCGCCGCAGGTACCCGAGGGCCAAGTACACTCCTAGAGCTGTGGGCACTGTTACCACTTAGCATCCTAGAAGCAGGCTTTTTGTTTTGGTTTGGTTTTTTTTAAACAAAAAGGCATGTTGATGGATAACGTTCATCTATCAGATCACAATTTGGTAGATGGCAAATGCTAAAAAAAGGAAAAACAAACCCCAAAACCCCACAAAATCGAGGTGAACTTAAAAGTTGTGTTGAATGTTGGCTTTTGTCCTTAGGTCACTGTGCGAGTTGATAGTCAGTGCCCTGTCCTGGACTTACCCTCACTCCTCTTAAAATCTGCTCATCTTCTAGTCACACTTTCCCTTTCTTCCCCATACTTCAACTTAGGCTGTTCCTTTCCTTTATTCCATAATGGCAAAACATGACATACGGCAGCTTAGCATTTCCATCCCGATGTGTTTCTCTGCTTTGTTTGCACTGTTGAACTGTTCTCGAGTAGGCAGCTGTTTAATAATAGAGCTGAGTTAACAGTTGCTCTAAACATCTAGAATCTTGATACACTTGAGCGTTAGTCTGCAGTTAAAAGGTCGTGTGACGATCCCCTCACTTGAGGTTTGCAAAACCCAGCTCTAAAAAGCTTAGCAGGATTTTTGGTAACTGGGACGTTCTTGGACCCAGACTAGCTTTGTCTGGTGCTTTAAGCATGGTTTTTGCAGGACTGAGTTTACCTGTGCCAGGTGAGTGGAGTCCTCCCGAGTCAGGGTTTCAAGCTTCCCCTTTTGCTGTTGAAAGATAAGGCATTAGGAGATATTTGTTAGCTAATAGATGGTTGTACTGATGGCTTGTTTTTCATTTTTTTTATGCTTTTTTTTTGGTCCATCTATTAATAAAAATGAACCCGTTACAGAGTCACCATCATGTCTCTTCTCACCACCCTCTGAGTCTGCATTAGCCAGTCAACTAGCCCTTTCAGCGTCATGTGACCAGCGCGCCCCATGCAGCTTGGCTGGTGTCGTTTCACATGACCCAGGCATGGCCAGTCGTCAGGTTGCACCGCCCTTTGGTTCCCGAGCATGCTGTTTTCTCTCAGCCTTCTCTCCAACCTTAACCAAATCGGCAGCAGCCACCTCGACCGCCCACACATTCCCGGCCAATCAGCTCAGCTGTTTATTTACCAAATGTCTTCACAACAACTACAGCAGCAGCCTTCGGCTAACAAAAAAGCAGGAAAAATCCACAACACCCCCTTCGCCAACCAACTAAATACAACGCAACATCTGGCAAAACCTTTTCAGCAAATTCTTCTTGGCAGTCAGTCCGGCAGCCTCACCTCACCATTTCTAGCTTGTTGAAACCAAAAACTAGTAAGTTTTTCCTGCTTATACAGTTTACTGCTGGTTAAAATAAGGAGTAAGCGGCTTATAAGTAATTACTTTTCTCAATCAAAGGCTGGCTGTGCATAATTGAGTGGTAACGTACATATGTTGCTTGAGAAAACTTTTAAGGGTGATACGGAAGCTCTTACACTGTGAATAACGTAAAAAAACAGTATATTTGCATGTGAGATGCCAAACTAAATTCTTAATAAAGCTCTAACAAACTTTAGCTTGTCCTTGCCAGAAAAAAAAAAATCCTATCACCTTTAAATGGTTTTACTAACAGTTTTCAAAACTTAAAACAATTACTTTCTGGGATGAACTGGGCCGAGCTAAGGTTATTTTATTTTTTTTTTTATAAAGAAAATAGTCTAAAACACACTCAATGGCATTAAAAAAATGACAATCACAACTATGCAGTTCTAATGTAGCACTTAATGGCATTATCAATATTGACACTGAGCGCATTCTCACTTTTTTTTTTCCACTTGGTATCTCTTATGTCTTGTTATGGACCTTTTTGGCTTGCATGGGTTCCAAAACATTTGGTCTGTGCTGTTTTTTTTTATATAGACTTTTTTCTTTTTCTTTTTTTTGGAACCATTTGTGGGACTTTGGTGTGGTGTTCTGGGCAGTTATTTAGTTGAAATGGAAAAGTGTTGCATTGGACAACCCTGCTGTGAAGCATTTGTAGTTAAAGTGAATTCGTGGTTGGAAACGTGCTGTTGACACTGAGCTTTGTTTTACTGCCTAATCTTCCCATGCCTTTGACTGGATGATGGATGCCAGTTATTCTTGGCACGTTCCCTCGGCCCAACAGTGAGTTTGACAAGTTGGGAAATGCCTCACCCCGTTAATGCTCAAAGGAGGGATCAAAAGCCTCACATCTCTTTTTCTGGTTCTAGATCACCGCGAAGGAGAAGCTTCTCCCGTAGCCGCAGCAGGTAGGTGCCAGCTCCTTCCACAGGCCAGACCAGGCTGATGGGCTCTGGGCATTGATAGCCTCCAGGAATGGGAGTTGCTGCTTCAGTCATTCTGGACTAGATGACCTTTAAAGGTCCTTTCCACCAGGAGCTCCTATATTTCCAGAGGTATTGGAGATTCTGGCATTAAGAGTGGGAGTGGTTTAATTTCCACAGCTGTCCCTGGTTCCTACTGGTTTTTCCCAGTTGGTGTTAACTTGCTGCTCTCCTGCAGCTCACAGCTGATGAGGAACCTGGGGAGTGTGTTCCTGTGTGGGTGGTGGTAACATGGTTGGGTCTTGGGATCTTCAAAGCTTCCAGAGTTCATGTTAGGCTCCTGTAGCACAGGGCTGTGGGGTGGACACACTGTGCTTGCTGAGGTGCTGATGCAGCCTGGCTGAGCAGCTGCAAGTGCTGCAGAGGAATCAGTGCCTGTTCACAGCACAAACTATGTTGTATGGCTTAAGCTCATCTGCCTTACTGAAGGAAGACCTTGAACCATAATCTGCCAGGTGTCCTCTGTTTGACACCATGAGTGCTGTGTCCAGCTTTGGGCACCACAGCACAAGGACATTGAGGTGCTGGAGCAGGTCCAGAGAAGGGCAGGGAAGTTGGTGAGGGGTCTTGAGCCTTATGAAGAGAGGCTGAGGGAACTGGAGTTGTTTAGTCTGGAGGAGACTGAGGAGACCTCATTCCTCTCTACAGCTCCCTGACAGGAGGGTTTAGGGATGCTGGGGTTGGTCTCCTACCAGTTTACTAATGACAGAATGAGATGAAATGTCTTCAGGTTGTGCCAGGGGAGGTTTAGATTGCATATTAGGAAGAAATTCTTAACTGAGAAAGTGGAGAGGTCCTGGAACAGGCTGCCCGGGGAGGGGGGGGGTGTGGATTCACCATCCCTGGAGGGGTTTAAAATGAGTAGATGCAGCACTGGAGGCTGTGGCTGGTGGAGGGAGAGATATTGGGATGAAGGTTGGACTGGATGATCCTGGAGCTCCTTTCCAAGCAGGATGATTCTGTGACTAGTTAAGCCCCATAACTTCATGGAGGAAAGCTCTGGAGCCAGCCTTGTCCCCTTGGCACTGTAATCACCTGCTACTGTGATCTTGGGCAGGTCCCTCTCCAGAGACAGAAGACGAGAGAGGTCGCTCTCACGGGAGAGGAATCACAAGCCCTCGCGCTCCTTCTCCAGGTCTCGCAGGTAGGAGGAGTGGTTTGGAGGGGTCACCTTGGGAGTAACCCTGGGAAAATGACTGTTTCCGTGTCTTGGTGATGCTGGAGAAGGTCATGGTGGAGAATCATCTCTGGTGTCTGGGGATGTTCTTTACCTTGAACAGTTACATCCTCTGAGCAGTGTTTAAGTGTCTTGGGTATCATCTGAGTTGGGCTGAGGGGGGGCTAAAGGAAAATCTGCTTCTCTCAGCATCTGGGCACTAACCCCTCTGTTCTTCTCCAGTCGCTCCAGGTCAAACGAAAGGAAATAGGACTCTGGGAAGGAGCTGTGTACAGGAGTCCTTAGCTCTGAGGACAGGAGGAGTATGTACAGAACATTGTTTTGTTTTGAAACTTCATAAAGCTTGGTGCATTTTTAAAATGTTTTAGCTGTTGAACTTGCTTTGTTCCTTGTATCTTGTAACAGGTGGCAGATGTAAAGATGTGAATCTGTATATGGTTCTGAGCAGATCCTATGATTTGTAATATTAATCACTTTACAAAGTACCATCACACACCTGCTTGAGCTGGTGCTGAATGGGAGCTGTGTCTTGGGTAGCCAGTGGAACGGGTCTGGTCGTGCAGAAGGGAGGTGAGAGGGACAGGGTCATTGTGGGAACGTGGCCATGGGCAGCCTGTGGCTCTGCAGAGGAGGTCTGGGTGCTCCCTAGTCCTTGGGGACAGTTGGGAGCATCAAGCCAGTGGTGTGTGAAGGGACTGACTGAGCTGTGGTGGTGTCCAGAGCTCTAGTTCTGATTCCATTACCCAAACTGAGCTGCTTTATATTATACAATGAAATATAAATTTTTATCTATAGGGTCAGTTATAATAGAATACTTTCAATAGGTGTGTGATGGACCATCTATTCCAGAACCTCTGAGTAGACCAAATACACAGCAGAACTGACACCTGGAGTGGGTACATCAAGGGTGTGATGGTACTTTGTAAACAACTAAACATTTCTTTACTGTACAAGAATTTTCATGTCACTTGTAAAATGTCTTTTGTGAGATCCTTGGGATTAAAGTTTTGGTTACAACTTGGTGTTTAGTATTTCACTTGACTACCTGCTGCAGATGTTTGTGTTGCAGAATGTGCACTTGGGTCTTGTGGTACCCCTTGGTTCAAATCAAATGTAGAGGGTAAGGTGACAGCACTGTGACACTCCTGGGGCCTGTGCACGCTGCTGTGAGCTGGGCAGATGATGCTGGTGAACTTTAGCTCCATGGTGATCTCCATAATGCCTACTTGGAAAATCAGCTGGAGGGAGGAAGGTTGAGTGGTTTTTGTAGGTGAAAACACAGGGTGTTCTTCCTGCCTCTGTTGGGAATTGCTGTGTAAACTGAAGCTTGTGTGAAGCTTTCACTGGCAGTGTAAAACCATGGGCTGCATTGGAGCTCCCAGGCTGCTGCCCAGCAGCTCCTTTTTTTTTCCTGTGTCCAAGAGGTGAGATCCCTCTATTTGTGTTCAGATGAAATCCACTGATACACCTGCACTGGTGGTGGCCAAGCTGTACTGGGAAGAGGCTGCCTGGCTGGGGAGGTGGAGTGAGGGGAGTTCATCCCTCTGCAGCTGGGGTGGAGGTGCTGCCATCCTCCCTGCTGAGCTGCAGGGACTGGTTTATTTCTAGTTAGTATGTTTTTGGTTTATGGTTGGACTCATGGTCTTCAAAGGTCTTTTCCAACCACAGTCATTCTATGGCTCACTTGATCAGCAAGGACTTAAACTGCCCTGGGTCCAGTCAGTGTAACCAGCCTGGGGTTTGGTGAAAGGCAGGAGCACCCCAGGTCCTGTGAGAGACAACAACTCAAAGTGGAGAGCTCAACAGGTAGAGAAAACAGCAGCTTTTAGTGTAGAATTTCAGAACCACTGCAGGGAAGAGACTTGTAAGGTCATGGAGTCCAACTTCTCCACCCAGCACTTTGCACTACTCGACCCATGGCCCTCAGCACCACAGCTCTATGGGGGGCTTGGAAACCCCTCAAGGGTCCCTCATGGGGACTCAAGCCCTGCCTTGGACAACCCTGGAGGGGAAGAAACTGTTCCTCAGCTCCAACCTCAACCTCCCCTGGGGCAACTTGAGAGCAGTTTTTATTGTCCTGTTCTTGTTCCTTGGGAGCAGAGCCCAACCTCCTCTGACTCCAACCTCATGTCAGAGCCAGAAGGTCTCCTCTGAGCCTCCTTCTCTCCAGGCTCAACAAGCCCAGGTCCCTCAGCTGCTCCTCCCTACACTCCTGCTCCAGACCCTTCCCCAGCTCCACTACCCTTCTCTGGTCCCTCCAGCGCCTCCATGTCCTGCTGGGAGTGAGGGGCCCGGAACTGACTCTCCAGAATTCAAGAGGCGGCCTCCCCAGCGCGGGGGGAGGGTCCCTGGTGCTGCTGCTGGTCCCACCCGTGCTGACACACACCGGGATGCTGGTGGCCACCGTGGCACCAGCGCCGGGTCGGTGCCGCGGGTGCGTTGCGGTGGCTGCGGCCGCGCACTGTCGCGACTCCCCGGCAGGGGGCGGGGTGGCCCCGTCGGCTGCCGGAGCTGATTCCGCGTCAGGTCTGCGCTGAGGTCGTTGACTGAGCAAGTCCTCCGGGGCTGTTTGTACTGGGTGAGAGGCAGCCGAGGGGTGAGACCATCGCGTGCCACACGCCCCGGGTTCCCCTTTTCAGTGTGTGCCGCTGCCGGGGCTGATTTTGCTGAGGGAAGGGTTGCAGCTCGTGTTGCTGGGACTGGCTTCTGCTGGCACAGAGGTTCCTGCTTTGGGTACACAGCCAGCTACAAGCAGCTGTCTGTAGTTTCCACTACCGAGGAGGGAAAGAGGCCGAGTGCCAGAGATGACAGGAAAGCAGGTTGGGGTTTTTATGCACAGGGGAGTCTGCAGAACTGGGATTTTCAGGTTTCTGACATCACGTAACTCAGCTGAATGAAGAAGTTGGAATGGAGAAGAGCTGCTTTGCATCAGAGACTGGTTTTGTGTAATCAGGTGGAGTAATGGGTAACAAAATCAGCAGCTTCCAAAGATGGAAATATGCAAATACTGCCTGTGATCAGCCACGATAATCAGCAAGGGTTGGTTTTAATGCAGGAACATGGTCGTGGATTTAAGGTTTCCAGTTGTCTTCGAGGGGAGGGTCACCACCCTGGGAGCACCATCTGCAGGTAGAGCACTGGGGCTCATGTTGGAAAAGTCTCCTCTGGAATTAAATTAACAAGAAAATGTTTGTGTTGACCTTTTAAGGCCAGGACATCCCTCCAAGAGTCTGAAACCCGAGGAGCTGCTGAGCAGTCTGTCCTGGCCAGCAGAGGACAGACAGACTCTCCAGTGCTTCCCCTCCTCCGTGACAGGGGAATCTTGGCTGCCCTCTGCCTCCTGCGCTGTTTCAGGGCTGGTTTCATGGCACTCACCCCGAGATTTCAGCTGCATTCCTGATCTGGGGAGGTCGACCTGCTCCTGCTTTTGCATCCCGAGGTTACTCGTCCCTGTGCTGCTCAGGCGCCCTGCGGCAGGGTGTCCGAGCACGTCCCAAACGTGTGTTCAGCCCTGTGGGGATCCTGGCTGGGTGAGGCTTGTTCTTTTCTCCCCCTCTCCCCAGGGAGGGCACTGTGTGCCAGTGGCTCTGCAGGGAACGGGATTGTGCCTTGCTGCTGCTTTTCATCTCCCTGCTGCTCTTTGTTTTTATGGTGGAGAAGATGGTTTTAAGAGTGTGCCTGGCACTTAAAATGGGAAATGGGGAGGTTCGGTTTGTTCCTTCTTTCAGTGGGGTGTGATCTGCTGACCTTCAGATGGGTCTAGCTGCCCGGGTCACGTTCGGGTGAGAGAACACCAACTGCACTTGGAGTTTAAACCCCCTGTCTTTCGGCTGCCTGTGGAGAGCTGCTGCTCCAGAATGTCTCTGGGGATGAGCTACTCCGAGCTCCAGTCACTCCAAGGACTAAAATACACTCCTGACAGAAGATTGCTGGTGTTTTGTTCTCTGCCTTGGCATTCCTTTTTGTTTTGATGTCAGAGGAGGCGTGAGAGAGGCTGGGCCGTGCCCTTGGGTCTCCCCGAAGCAGCTGGCAGTGCCTGAAGAGCAGGTTGTGCCTCTTATCTCTGTGCCCTGGCACTTCTGCAGCTTCTTTCCTCTGCTGCTACCGTCACCGCTTCTCACTTCACAGTTTTACTTTCTTTTACTCATCATCTCCTCACCACAAGATCTCACGATGTCTCCTGGGTTGAATCCCTCCCCATGCCCCAGAAATACCACCTCAAACCCGAGCTGGGGTCACCCATGCGAATCCTTCTCCAGTGCTGATGTAGCTCAAAGAAAGGTGGAAAAAAACAAAAGAGCATCAACCCTTTTTGTAAACAGAGGCCAAAGGGCAGTTCCAAGTTGCTCCGGTTCGACCTCAGCTCCCGCCTGAGGCGATAGCGGCACCAGAGGCGGGGCCGGGTTCCCTGTGCCCCGAACGCGTCTGGCCCCCCATTCCACACCTCGACCTGCCAAAAATAGGCCAAAAAAACAAAACAAAACAAAACTTTTTTTTTTTTTTCCACTTAGCGACTTTCCAGCTTCCCTTGGAGAAGAGGAGAGCCAAGGCAGCACCCCAGGCTGGCAGCCCCGGGCGGGAGGCGCCTGGTTCCGCCTTCCTTGAAACGTCCGACGCCGTTTTCTGTTTCGCTTCCGAGCGGCCACCGCGGGCGGCTGAGCTGCTGCTGGCGCTGCCCTGCTCTTAGTGCCCGGCCAACAAACCCTGCTGGGGACTAAACCACCAGCTCCAGGCAGATCCCAACCAGACCGTGCAGCGGGAACACTGTGTTCCCGAGGGATTCAGGCAGCTATTATTTGGTGATTTAGCGGCTGACGGAACTCTTCGGCGGGACAACTCCCCGTGGCAGCGTTTTCCACCTGGCTCTCCGAGGAATTGGAGCTGGTGGGTTGTCTGTGGGAGCAACACCGCTCAGAAAAGGGATTTGCGCCTCTTTCCCAGCAAGTTTCCACCCTGGTGCCAGTGGTGTTCCCCCCACCAAGCCCCTGTGGCACCCCAGGGCCCCCCCCTGCCGCAGGCCACCCCCTCCTCGTGTGCGTGGCCGTCGCACAGCCGGGCAGGGGGGTTGTGCCACACCGATGGCACCTGGGGCTGCCCTGATGCCGCCCGGCGACGGGCCCTCGGCAAGTGCCAGCCCGGCCGCGCTAGCCACGGTATCAGGGTGGAGCAGCAGTATCAGGGTGAGGCACCAGGTCACCCTGGCTGTCGCTCTGGAGCCAGCTGGCAGATCGCTGCAGCCAGCTGTGAGAGGAGCTTTATCTGCACCCCGGGGGGAGGTGGCTGCGTCCATGAATATTCAAAAATATTCTGCGCATCTGGGCCAGGAAGCCCCGTGGCCCTGCCCAGTCTGGTCCCCACTGTTGTCTGTGTAGCACACCCACTGGTGCTTTCTGCTAGAAAGCACTTGAAGCCACTGGCACCCTGAGCTGCACCCCCCAGCAGTGTGAGCAGCAGGGCCTGGGGTGGATCCTGACCCTCTGCTCCCAGGGCTCTGGGGAGACCCCCCTGCAGGGCTGGGTCCAGCTCTGGATCCTCAGCACAGCAGAGCCAGGGA
>JAOEGS010005655.1:0-38661 GCA_025447755.1 Corythornis vintsioides
TGAAGATCGGAAGACCACACGTCTTTACTCCAGACACAAGCGTTTTTATAGTAAGCCGTCTTTTAAAAAAAAAAAAAAAACAGGGAACAAGAAAATATGGAAAACTTTGATTTCATCCAAGAGTCGTGATTCATGCTTGAATGTCAGTGCAATGGGAGGAACTGAATATACAGTATTACAACATGCATTGTAGTATTAAATTACTGAAATAAAACACTTAATAGGAGTATGATGCAGTTTTTAGGATTAATACAAACACAGTTCAAATAATAGAATGACCCACTATAATAGGCATCTTTATGTTTCTTGCTGCCAAAAATTTAAATGTAATTTGAGAAATAATATTTACTCTGTAGATTGCAAAAAAATCTTCAAAAACTTTTAACTTCATTATGTCATAATGATAGTTATATTACTACACATCACAAGCATTCTGTTTTCATGAAAAAACTAGAGTTTATTTGAAATAAACCGTTTTATCTAGGTGTAAATATGCCTTAGAAATGTAGATATGGGAAATAGCAGAAAATATGAACAGGAATTAAATTTTGTTTTCACTTCTTATGCTAAGAAAGTAAAATGTGACAGATATATTGTAAAAGAAAACTGTAATTCTAAAATTCTTTCAGCTTTAACCATAATTGTGGGAGCTTGTACAACAGATGTGAGACTGTTGGGCTTGATTCCATAACCTGACCTCCACTGAGGAAAGTGTTTCCTAGTCCTTGAGTCTGGGAACCATTGCAAATACAACATGTCTACCTTCAGCTTCAAGGCAACATTATGGTACAGCAGTGAATCTAGTTCTGCTTTTAATGCCTCTTTACCTTATCCTGTGTCTGTCAGAATAGTGCTGTCTCTCTTCTTCTATTAACATAGTTGGATATGATCCTTCAAAAGCCGTTCTCATAAAATAAAATGTTCTTCAGCTGTGAATAAAATTTCCAGGACAGGCATTCTTTATGCCTTTCTGCTGGAAAAGTCTTTAGCATACTGCAGTCACTATTGGAACAGGCTGTTAATCACAGCCCTGTTTAAATAGTAAAACATAATAAATGCAAGGCAATAGTCTGCCTGTTCCTCCTCCCTCCCCCCCCCCCCCCAACCCCCCCCCCCGACATTTGCCCTTCATGGTGCTCTACAAGAACAAATAGGACATTATTTTTAGACTTTAATTTCTCCACAAGGAAGGCAGTGGAGGAGCTGCTGAGCAACCGCATGAAGGAGAGGAATGCAGTAGCTAGTTTTCCCAAACGACAACAAAAATGGCTCCATCTGGGTCTCTGCTGAAAAGGGAGCTTTATCCCTCTGATTAGCACTGACTTTCAAGAGTTTTGAAAATGACTGGGATTGGCTTGAAGATATGTTTTCAATACTCAACGCCTAATTCTTTGAAGCAAATAAACTTGAAGACCACAAACTTCACAGCTTTAGGAGTCTCATTAGTATCCTGGATTGATTGCAGCTATAGCATCCTTTCACAGATTCACAGATTCACAGATATTAGGGGTTGGAAGGGACCTAGAGGATCATCTAGTCCAACCCCCCTGCCTGATAAGGGTTACAAGTCCAGTGTAAAGAGTCAAGTGAACTTATTTATATCTGATTTACGTATATAAATTCTGGCCCAACTAAATGTAATGTTATTGACACATGGGTATGTGAAATTTTACTGCCCTTTCATCACAGATCATAGTGGTCTTTTAACATACAAATTTGCAGCTAAATATGGCAACGGCCTCCTACCTACACCCTTACTGCTTATATGGTTTGACTCACTCCATGCCAGTGGGCCTGCCAAGTGTGCACGAAGAGTAAGCAGACACCGTGGAGGTGCTGCTTACACAATTAAACCAAGCTCTGAATACAAACTCGTACCAATGTAAAGCAATGGTAATTCTGAGAGGTCCAGAAGAGAAGGTGGGTGTAGAGCGAGAGGGGAAAGCCATGCGAGCAGCCTTTTATGACAGGCAGCGTGCAAACAGGGCGACCCCGAGTTGCGGTGATGCCCGCAGTCGCGCCGACACTCCCACCAGGCCTGGCCCTAGCCGTGACAGCCGAAAAAGAAGCAAAAGCAGAACTTGTCCATGTGCGTTTATTCCGGGGCAACATCGTTCAGTGCAACGGAGCCCGAGCATGTTGCCTTTAAGAGGGGAATCCGGGCAAGTTCGCCACGAATAAGCCTGCCGCGTGACTCAAGGCGGCTGCCGCGAACTATCAGCGGCGCTCAGCCGCAGATGTTACCCACGAGAAACATTTCCATGAGCCAGTGTCTTCCAAGCCGTGTGCGTGAACCGTCTCCGACCTCCTCTGACTGACACCCCTTTTCTCATCACCGGCATCAGCCAGAACGGAGGTCGGGGCCGCTTGCCGGTGCTGCCGGGCTGGGCCCAGCGCTACCCCACGCGGCTCAGCCTGCGGCAGGCGACGCCCCGAAGGCTCCCGCGCGGCCGCCGAGACGGGAAGGGGGGGGGACGGACGGGTGACGGGACCCGTGCGTGCCGCCGCCGGTCACGTGGGCGGCGGGGCCGGCGGTCGCGACAGGCTGAGGCTGCGCTGGCGGCGTAGGCAGCAGCATGGCGGCGGCGCTGGGCGGCCTGGGCCTCCTGCAAGGCCGAGTCAGGCTGGCAGCTGCAGCCGCCGCGACCTCATCCCTCGGCCGGCCCGGCCGCCGGGCGCCGGTGCGGGGGGGCGCCGCTGGCGCTCTCCCCTCAGCCGGGAGGAGCTACGGTTCCGAGGCGAAGGAAGAGGAGGAGCTGCGTATTCGGTACCTGGACGACGAGCACAAAGGTACCGGGGGGAAGGCGACGGGCGGCGGGGTGGGATCCTCCCGTCGTCCCGGGCAGGGGTGACCCCGTACGCCGCCGCCGCAACCCCGTGGGGCGGCCGTCACGGCTGGGCAGGGGCGGGGGAGGTTCTGGGGGAAGCTGCCCGGCGGCCAGGGGCGGGAAGAAAGCGACGGCTCCTCCTCCTCGGTCCGTGAATTCGCGGCAGGGTGCTGTGAGCTGCTGTCATGGCAGTTGCAGAACTGGGTCAGCTTGGTGTCCCTTGGCTTCTCTTTTTCAGAGCACCACGCGGTATGTGCTGTATGTGCCAGGTACGCCTTTCAGAGTTGGCATCTGTTGGCCACTTCAACGGGAGGAAACGAAGTTTAACGGCAAACTGCTACAACTCTTCTGCTTCCCACACCTGTTATGTGCTTGTGTTCAGGGGCAGAGAAGGATGCAGAAGTTCTGTCAGTGTTTTCTCTTCTGAAAAGCGTGGTTTCAGCACTTCTGCTCATCTCATGCACTTTTCTTAGTAACTATCTCACCCTCCCTTTATTATGGTGCTGTCAGCTGCTGCTGACCTTGTCCTACCCAACAAGACCAAAAGTCTTGTTTCAGTCCATCTAGTTAAAGAAAATCCATGCTCCGGAGTGACTTGGAGCCAGTACATCACAACATGGACACTTTTTACCATCTTCTCTGATTTGGTGCTCGACAGATTCCTTTGGGGATGTTTCACCTCTTGGTGTTTGTCACTTCCATTCCATTTGGGTGCAGCAGGGCTGGGAATGGTGGAGAAACAGTAAATGCAAGGTCCATTCCTGAGAATTTATTTTTTGAGCCATGATATTATACCTACTCTTACAGAGAAAGCTACAATGTGGAACTCCAGTAATCTGCCATGCATGAGTCTCTATGTAGCTAGTATGTCTTGGAATAACCATATGCTGAGATGCACAATTCAGCTGATGTCATTCAGCATGTGAACTCGGTTGTTTCAAACTTGTTACAAATTCAGGCAAACACTTGTGAGTTTTCAGTGCACAAATATAGTTTTATATGCACATAAAGAGAGGTAACTTTAAAACTTATTTTAGCATGAAGTCTTGAAGATGATTCTTTTCAAAGGAAAACTGAGGTTCATCTTTCAACCAAAGATGGGTTTTTATTTTAGTACAAAGGGGTCAGTAAAATTGGTGATGTAATCTGATCCTGAAATAAACATTTATGTTAGTTATTGTTCTGTTCCCGACTTTTTCCAGTTCATTTCAGTTGTTCTTTTGTCCTCTTTCCAAAGCAAACTCGAGATCAGAAATAGCTTTAAACATACATTTAAAATTTTTAAGGTTAATTTAAATTGAGAAAGGGGCAACGTAGAAGTAAATAAGAGTTTGAAAAAGCTTGAGAGGAGCGTTCTTGCTTGTTTTGTGCTTTTCTAACAAGTGATAGGAAATACTTATATTTTTTTTTTCCCTGCTATTACACAACAAGCCATTAGAAGTTGATACTGTCTTTTAGCTGTTGAATCAACAAGAAATCATTGCTTTTCGAATGTTACAAAGGTGTTTTGTAATGTGTATCTGACCTCACTATATTGCTGAGTGTTTTTGATGGAGTTGTTTTGATATGTTGTACAGAGCATAGGAGGTTTTTGAAGAAAAGGTGCAGAAATAGATGAAGATTTGCATGACAGTAGCCTACCCCTTTTTTTTTTTGTTTGTTTGTTTGGTTTTTTTTTTTGTGTGTGTTTGTTTTTTAACATAGAGATAGTATTTGGAGTGTTAAATCAACTGTGGCAGATAAGGAAGGATTCAGTGTATTTTTAATTCATGAATTCTCTTCAGGAGAAGGAATTTTCTTTGGCTTTGCCTTTCAGAAAGACACATTAAAAAAATACTGTTTTTTAAAGGATAAGAACAAGGGTCTAGTAGTAAGCCAGGAGACATAACCTTCATATAGCTCCTTTAGCAGCACAAAGAGCAGACTGTGTTTCTGTAGAAGAAACATGTCTCTGGTTCCTCTCCATGCTTCTCCTCCTGCACACCCTCCTCCTTGCCTTGTGTGTCAAGTTCACCCATCTGCTTACAGCACAACAACCCTGCTGCATTAGGACATCACCAACTCCAGTCCCTGTGCTCTTTCTTGCTCTTCTCTAACCTACTGTTCCTTTTCCCACCAGATCATGCTCTAGATCTTCCCAGGTGGTGGAGATGCTGTTGCGTTATATTCTTCGTTTACATTTATGGTCTTAACCATACACAAAGACAGAGTCTCTCCCTCTGACTACCTTTGGTGTCACACAGAGGCCACTTTATGCTGTGGTTATGTTCTTGTCCATGCCTAGTTTTTTTGGTGCTGCTTGGAGGAGTCCAGGGACTTTCACAGCTGAGGATGCTGTGGAGGCAGGAAATAAACCAGTAACTGCCTCACACAGGGGCACATACCTGTAGCTCCAAACGGGTATTTCTCTGCAGGCAAAGGAGCAGACTCTGGTTTGTAATGCTTCCATGAGATCTGTATGCCACGGTTTTTTTGGGAGTTAAACAGACTGAAATGAGTCCATATTTGAAGGGGCTAGTTACAGAAATTTTAACTCGGGACTTACCAGGTTCCAAATTTGAACTAAACTAGAATGCAGAAGGTGTGAGACTTTTGAAGAATGTAATTGTAAAATGCCTCTGTATTCTGAACAGCTTACTAACTTCTGAATCTTTTAATATCAGCTTTCTACAAGTACAGGTGGATGTCAGTTCATTAGTATATTTTAACGTTTTTACTTTGAGATTCTGTTTGATATCACTAGGGCTGAAATATATTACAACTATTGATATTTCAGAACTTTTAGGCAACTTACATTAGTGACTCCATTAACATTTTTAATGAATTTAGGACTTTTCTAAGTTATAGAGGGAATTAGAACAGTATCTCTGTAGTCTGGACTCAAGTATTGCAGTGTTAAATGCTGGAATGTGATATAAATATTTGTAAATTTTCTATTTTACCCTAGAACAACTGTGTTTATATTTCCCAGCTGGTTTTAGTTCAGAGTATATAAAATAGCTTTTTGTCCTCATTAGTTACAATTTTAACATACATAGAATGGGCAGAACAAATACTTTTTAGCTGAAGTTGTTTGAAATTGGAAGCTGATAAACTGGAAAAGCTTTTTCCTTCTTTTGCCCTCCTTCAGTAAACTAGGGCTGAGCAGATGAGTACTTCTAACTTAGGAAGTGCTGGAAAGACTTTTAAGTGGTGTTTTTAGCTAAAAAAGGTTTGGATATGGGATTCTGAAAGTTGTTTGGTGCTTTTTAAAACTACTGCCCAGTACACATCTATATGATTCTCCAATGAAGTACTTCTTGATAAGACAGTCAATGTAAACAACCAGAATTGTGCATGATACACTCACTATAGACTCTTGATTTGCCTTAAAGTATCTTCTAGAATAATCATCATCTAAGTCAACTTGTCTACTGTGGGTTATCTGAGGAGTTAAGTGAGACAAATTGAAATAATCTCTTTGATCCTTCCTCCATTTTTTCAGAGCGTAATTCAGATTACTAGTTGGGTTTTTTTTTCTAATAGTTGCACAAAAAAAGCACATTGGATGCATTGCTTTTGTGAGTGTGTATACTTAATATAAATAAACATATTTCCATAAGTACATGTTATAAAAACGTGATGCATCTTTGTAACACAGACAAAATTACTAATATGAGTGTAGACAGGATTTATTTGTAAGTCACCATTAAAATGTGTTTCTACCAAACATTGAGGATTGTTTTCTGAAAACTACAAGATAAAACAGGTAAAAATTGTTGAAAATATTTCCTGTTTGCTGATATAAACTGTAGTTAAACCATGATCTAATCACTTCACTTTAATTGGTCCATCATGTTTTGTACAGTATAGAAAGAAATACATTTGTCACTCTCAGCAGTTTTAAATAATGATAGCATCACAGATTTTGCTGTCTTAAATTGCAAGAAATTTTGAATATGAATTACTAATATGCAAAATCCTAAATTTAGTGGAACCTGAAATGTGGATGTTTTGGGGAATTTACAGGTATCTTGAAGCTGTCTTTCAGATATATATATATATTTATCTTCCTAAAAGGCATTTTTTTGTTTTAATATATGTGACTTTCATATACTTTTCTTGAAAATATGAAGAACTGTGTCACAGGCAGCTTTCTGTTTTGGCCAAGGTAACTTACAAGCAGAGAACACTGTACATATGGCATAAACTTTTTTTTTCTGATGGTCAGCTAGGCAATTGGTACACAGAGATATGACTGTTTATATTAGAGAGCATTGAGAGTCATTTTGGTCCCTTGGATAGCCCAGTTAATAGGATGAAAGTTAGTTTTTATTATGTGAATGTAATTTTTAACAGATGCATACTATTTGCTTAAGAATCTGAAATAATGTGAAGATGAGTCCCAAGAAAAACTATTTAATTTAATAGTCCAGTGTTTAGCATTATGTGAGTACTTAGTTCTTCTTAGTATGTTGACCTCTCCTTTGCCACCATACAGATTTTGGAATCATGAGCATTATTACTGTTTCTACAGATACTTGTTGATGAATATGATGATGACTGTTTAGTATTTTTTAAAATTTAGTTTTACAAACAGATTTTTCAAACAAATAAATGGGTTTTGGAAAGATCAGCTCTAGGTGGGTGAACTAGGAAGAATGAACCATAACTAAATTACTCAGATGGTGATTTAACAGGTATTTCAAAATACATAAAAATAATTAAGTTTTCTACCAATGTTTTGTAGAAAAAAGTTTTCTACATGGCTAGCAGTATTTGTCAGAATGATTACCTGAATGGCAACAGTGTCTGAGTATTTTGCCACAGGCAAAGCTGACTGGTGAGGTAGTAGATACCTGGGCAACTACTAAGTTTCTGGAATTTTATTTTTTCATCTTGTAGATTGATGGCAATTCTGTGGGCATTTTTCTTTGAGATGGAAAGCTGCTTTTCAGTCCTTCATTCCTGGTGCTGGCCCTAGTTATTTGTCTTTCTCCCCTTACCCCTGCATTTCCCAAGTGAAGTCTGAGACCTCACCAGGGCTGGTTCAGGTTAATAGGGATCTCTACTGTATTTAGAATTCAGGTAATTGTAGTGTGTTGTGTAAACTTGGTAAACTTAGACATTACTATGATGAACAGGACAATTTTGTTAAGTTTAATAGTCATTCCTGTTCAGCTGAAGTTATGAAAATAACAACAGACAGTTGGTATCTCTGCTGCAAGATTCAAACCAGTCATCATCAGTCAGTGAGACCAACAGATTATCTGCCTGGACTAAGGGATTTGTGAATGTGTGATTGGAGCTGTGTACCACCCACTGAGTCCAGTTCTTGTGTTCTGGGGAAGAATTTTTTTAATGATTTTTTTTTTTTTATAAACAAAAAGTTCATGTTTGCCATTGGTAGCATTGTTTCTGTGTTTGTGATTTCCTTTTACCTATATCAGAGTTGCTAGTACTAGATGTGGCAGGACCACTTAAGTTTCTAAAGGCAAGCTATCTAAATATGGAAACATAGGCTCCAAGTATCTTTCATGATTGCACATTAGCACTTTACATGCAAACATGGAATTGATGCATGCAATTGTGTAATTATACATGCAGCCTTTGTAAGCCTATTTCCATGTGAAGGTGTTAGTGCTATATTTTCATTCTTAGAATAAATGTAATTTTTGTTGGACAATGAAATGTTTATCCATGGAAATTGTAAGTCAGTTTATTTATTTTCAAAAACGCAGTAGTTAAGTGATTACATAACTCTTTTTTCCCCAGTTCTCAATGATGCTTTTTCTATAATTTCATTTCAAATTAATAATTTACATAGAGAATATATATTTTACTATATTGTTACAATGACACATTTTTTTTCTTCCCCTCCAGGAATTGTGGTGCTTGGATTAAACAGATCTCATGCCAAGAATGCACTTAGCAAAAATCTTTTAAAAATGGTAAGTGAAAATAATAGTTTTTAGTATAAAGTTGAAGTATTGGCATTAAGCACTTTAAAAAGTATTTGGTTATTCCCCTTCCTCCCTTTCTCTGTAGATGTCAAAAGCTGTGGATGCTTTGAAATCTGATAAGAAAGTACGAACTGTTATATTCCGGAGTGAAGTCCCAGGAATATTCTGTGCTGGTATGCAAACTTAATTTTCCTGAGAAGCTGGAAATCTGTATCTCATATTGCATAAAAAACCCCCAGATTCCAAGGAAACATGTCTTTTGTATATATTAATCTCGGAAGCAAACAAAAAACACTTTTGTATGATTTTCCTCAATTGCTAACAAGAACCAAATATCAGGGTTTTTTTCGCAGTGTCGTCGAGTATATCAAATTTTGTAATACTTTATTATTTAGTGGTGGAAAATTATTTAATTAGGCCTCTATAATGCCTTGCATGTACTTGAGAATGAGGACCAAATAATGTTAACTATGTAAAACTAGCTATATAAGGAGGCTGTATAGAAAGCTTTATCAAAGCCATATTTTAAACACATTGACTGCTAATTGAAGAAACATAAATTTTAAATTAAAATTAAGTATGAATGTGACTGTTACTTCAGGCTGAATATCTTCTCAAAATAATAATAAAAACAAACAAAAAACCAAACAAGCAAAGAAACCCACCCCGAAACAACAAGCAAAAAGCAAAATAATAAGCACACTTACCAGCCCACATACCAAGTAATACATGTGTCTGGGTAAGTGCTCAGGAAAGCAAAAGCTCTCAGCTGCCAAATACTGAGAAACAGAATTTATCAACATGTCAAGTCCATTGAAGCAACTGAGTCTTTTTTGGATATCATGTGAATAGTCTCCTTATTTTCAGAGGTCCCATTCAGTTTTTATTTTGTTCAAATTTAATTTGTCTGCTTGAAACTGAAAACAGAAGTAAGTCCATTTCTTCCTTCTAATATGCAAATAGAAAAGAGAAGATTAGTTCTAAAATCTCTTTTCTCATCATCTGTGCAGTCATTAAACTTGCTAGCCACACATAATGCAGTTTAAAATACAAAACTTTTTTTCTAGTTTTTACATATGTGACATACCTAAGTACTTTGAGTTTAATTTTTTTTGTTGTTGCTTTTAATGTCTTTTTTCATCTAGCTAATTTTTAATTTATAAGATGTGAAAAGAATTGTCTTGAAAAAATGGAGTAATCAAGTCAGCATTTACTAATACATATAAATAGGTTAAATATGCTGTTAACCAGCATATGTGATTTAAAGGTCATATCTTTTAAAACAGAAAGTTTTAAAGATCAGTTACTACTAATAATGTTCAGAAAAAAAGCTTAAAAGCTGTGGTTTTTTAACTCATGAGGAATTCAGCATCAGAACAACACATGCAAATGGGGTTTCAGGTTAGGTGTTATGTACTTATGAAGAGGTGGCCATTAGTTACGATTTGTATCAACTGCTTTTTTGAGTTTTTTTAACTAATTTTTTATTTATCACTCATGATTTTTATGGTAGTGTTGTATGGGAAGCCTGAGAGCAGAAATGATTTTGAGTGAGGGGATCTCCGGTATGTTATTAATTTTGTATTTATAATCTCCAAATACTTGTACAATATTCTTTCTTGGCTGACTTGGCAGAGCTGTTTTGGTGTTAAGATCAAAGGTAGTTATTGCCTGTGCCTGGCTGAGAAAAAAATATCAATTTAGAGTATTTATACGTGGCTGACTGTAGACAAGACACAAGGATGTTTATGTGTGGACACTGGGAAGAACATTAGCCTTGAAAAGAGGAGTGTGAAAGACTATGACTGGGTAGCTAGATCTGAGTCTTAAACCAGGAAATAGAGAGAGGGTGTTAACAAGGTGTCTGTAAATTAAAGAAAAAAAAAAAGTGACAATTAAGATGAGGGTTCTAAGAAAGGAGACTCCTGCAGCTGAACCAGTGAAATAAAGGATGTTCCAACAGTGGTAACTGAAATTCAGGGTGAACCAGAAGACTTGGGGAATTTGTCTATGAAAATAGTGACTGAATGGTTTGCCTCTGTGGATGTCTTTAAAGGGTGTCTGTAAAGAGACCAAAAACAGAGAAAGCAGAGTGGGATGTGGGTAAAGCAGGTAACAGCTTAGGGAAGTAGGATGAAGGGAGGAACACACTGGATGTAACCAGGCATTTTCTGGGGGGGAAAATTACTAATGAAATTCAGTAGAACAGAAGAAAAGCCTGGTTGTTTTCTTTTTTTATTGCAATTCAGTTAGAATAAATTTTTCATGGTTTTTTTTGTTTGTTTTGTTGGCTTGTTGTTTTTTTGTTGTTGTTGGGTTTTTTTGTGTTTTTTTTTTTTTTTCTTCAATTATGTTTCCTTGCTTGCATGTGTGGGAATGTATGTTTTAAAAAGACATTTTTTTATTATGGATTTTTGGACCACCATCTGATGTTATACAGACCACAGATTGAGAAACTTTATCTGAGAATGTAATTCCCTTTTATGTGTGGAATGAAATCCAAGATCCTTAAATCTTGCCATTCCTCAGCTATCAACAAAAATCTGTGACAGCCTCAAGCCAAGTGCCTTTTAAGGGCTAGTCCACAAAACATGACATACAACTGTTTTTCACAAAATGACAGTATGAGTGATTAAATGATTTAAACTTTGTTGATGACTGCTTGTGGGTTTGAGTGTGATTTCAAATTAATGGACTTTTCACATGGTGAAATGGGAGGAAAAAGAAATTAAAGAATATATCGATGTGCCAGCAATTGTATCCTTTTATTTCTGCACAAAGATTTGCTTTCAGTCTTCATTACTGTTTTCTTCATTTCTTCTTATGCTCTTTACATCCTTGGGTATAGAAAGTTCCTTATTAATGCTCTAGTGCTGGTCAAAAGAGATACCTAGAATTGAAGAAGGATGTGGCTGGGGTTAAGGGTGCAGTATGACTGTGAGGCTGCCTTGTGCTTCCATGGAAGTGCTCTGGCTTTCAGTAACTTTTTAGCCCTTTTCTCGATATAAAATACAATATTGGACTATCTGGAGGGGACACTTATGACCAGTCCTGGCCTGTGTAAGCCTGCCCAATTCTACAGCCAAGGCAGGTGAGTTTGTGCAGGAGTCTTTAAGTTTCCTGACAGTGTTCCAGCCTGGAGGAATCCAGTCAGGGCATGAGACAAGGCAGGTGTTCCATGGGTAAAACGTCTGTGATGGAGTAATTAAGAGTTGTGCTGTGATCACACAAGAGACTGAATTACAGAGGCAGTTTGAATAATTCTTCATTATTAATGTAATTTTAACATATGTATTATTAGTGACACTGCTCAGGAGAGCAGGTTTTCAGGAATTTTCTGCAAAACATTTCTAGAAGTGCCAGTGTGTGTGCATAGTACTGTTGGCAGATCCAGTACTGTAAGGAGGGGAGGCAGGACTGTGTGCAGGTTGTTGTTGCAAAACCTTATTTAGGAGTGACAATGCATTCCTGAGACAATTGTGGAGTTTCTTCTGATCTTAAGTACTGAATGAAGGTACAAAGAAAATACATTTCTCAAGAGCTACTTTTGTGGTTTTCAGATACTGTTTGCGGCCTGAAGAGTTGAACAACCTAATCTTGCACCTAAAGACTTTGTTGTTAAATATGAAACTTTTAGTTATTGCAGAGTTTTGCATTTGGAAGTGTTGTTTTGGCAAGCTGAATGAAGCCTGACACATGACTCCGGCTCTTTTCCATTCCTTCTATTTATTTATTTATTGATTGATTTTCCTTCTCTCTTCCTCTCTTGCCTGTGTGGAAGGTGATGTGAAATGAGGATTATGTTATATTTTGCACTTACAAAGTATGGATATTTGAGATCTGGTAGTACTCTTTTTAACAGTTTTATTTGTTGGTGGTTACAGTAATTCAAGAAACAGACTCCTTTTATACTGTTTTCACCTTTCCACCTGCTATTTCATGTGCTGTTGTTTCCCTTAGGAGTGTTGTGTGCCTTTTCACATCCTGTCAAGAAGGCACTTTTATGTGTTTTTTAAAAAAATGACTCCTCAAGTGTTTGTCTTGAGCAGTAACTTACTGGCTTCTCGTCCATTGGTTCAGATTAAAATACTAATAAAATGAAACCCCATGCTACTGTTTTACAGTTCAAGAGTAGACACTTTTATTTTCCTTCCTCTGGTACCTGGCCAAACAGGGTGGTTGCCTAACTGACTGACCCAGTCCAATCAAAGATTGTTTCTTTCCTGGAACTCTGTGAGTTGTCATCGGTTTCCTTGCATCCATCCAGCCTCTGTTGAAAAATCCTGCCATCTCCAAAGGGAGGATTTTTCTGTGCATGGGAGAGTTAGAGGGAGAGCTTTCAGGGCGAAGCTCACTTCTGGAGTTAACAGATTGGAAAAAATACTTCTTTGGAAACCCTATTTCAGAATTTTTTGAGACATAATAGAATATGGACAGTTAATGTACTTTTTATTGTAACTGGATTTAAGGCAATTTGAAAAAAATTTAATATCGGAGCTCTTCAACCTCTTTGACTTAAAAGACACTGCAGTTTGGCCAATAAAGCCCCATTTTGGAAAAGCAGAGGTTGTCTTTCTGCCAGCTGGAATTCTCATTTAGGTCTGTAGTGTGAATAAAGCCAACACAAATGCTTTTTCTGTTGGCATAACCTGTGCATCAGAATTCTGTTCTCAGCGCAGCTGAATTCTCTGTATGGTGTGTGGCTCCCGGCTGCCATTTCCAGCTGGTGTCGTTTTCCTAGCAGTTCATGAAGTAGACAGACCTGGTAAAGCAGATCCTTGAAGACTTTGTTTATGAGGTTTTGTTGTGGAGGAAGAGAGGAGTTCCATAGTAGGTCTCAAATACTTGACCTACTCTTACTTTTGTAAACTAGCAAGAGTAGTATGATGATATGATCCTGTCTGGCCCGGGGGTTGAACTGGCACTGGCAGCGAATGACAGTGCTGGGAACTGCTGCATGTGCTTTGAACAGGTGGATGATCTCCTTTGCTGCCAAGGGATGTTACAAGAGGGATCAGGGAGGCTGAGCAGGAGATAGACTATTGGAACCAGGCCCTGCCCTCCTGCAAACAGAGATTGGAGCACCTGTCAGAAAGCACCTAGGATCAGGGAGACCCTGCACCCTGCCCTGTCAGACCATAGGCAGCAGTCTGGTTGGAGGGAGTGAATTCAGGCAAGTTTATTGTTGTGACAACAGATGAACTCCCTCCTTGTCCAGCTCACACACACACACACACACACACACACACACACACACACATACACACCCATCCCTACTGCCACCAAAGAACAGATATGAGGCCCTGGTTGAGAACTACCAGCCATATGAGGATACAACCGACGGGCAACCTACACCTGAGAATGGTCCACCATGAGAAAGATCTTTTGCACATAGCACACCCACACGCACAAGAAAACAAGGGTTATAGCTGAAGATGACTCTCTTCTGAGAGGAACAGAGGGTCCAATATGCCAGGCAGACCCTTCTCCCAGGGAAGTCTGCTGTCTCCCTGGAGCTCAGGTTAAGGATGTCACTAGGAAACTTCCTAGCTTGGTACGAGCCTCAGATCCATTGCTGCTCTTCCATGTAGGTGGTGAGCACACTGAGACTAGTAATATAAGAAAATCAAAAGAGACTTTAGAGGCTTGGGATGACTGGTGAGGGATTCTGGGGCACAAATTCTCTTTTCCTCTCTCCTTCCAGTGGCAGGCAGAGACATTGGAGTGAACAGGCAAATTCAGGCTATTAATATATGGCTCCATAGCTGGTGTCACTGTAACAGTTTTAGCTTTTTTGACAGCAGGATAACCTATACAGCACCAGGTTAGCTGACACCTAATGGGAAACACCTTTCTCAAAGGGGGAAGAGAGTCTTTGCACAAGAGATTGCAGGACTGATTGACAGGGCTTTGAACTAGATATGGAGAGGAAGGGGGGGGTGTATCCAGACTAGCTAGGGATAGCCATGGATGTCATATCCCAGCACTAGTGGGGCAGTGTGATGACATTTTTGAGAACCAGAAGGTCTTCCACCCCCCCAAGGGGGAAAACTATAGACTCAGTCCCCTCTCGGAAATGCCTGTACAGCACTGCACGCAGCACAGGGGGTAACCAGGAAGAACTGGAGATCTGTGTTCAGTCACAGGGCCACGATCTCATTGCAGTTACTGAGACGTGGGAGAGCTCACATGGCTGGAATGTTGTCATGCTCGGTTATGTACTTTTTAGGAAAGACAGACCAGCAAGGAGAGGCGGTGGATTTGCTTATTTTGTGTATGATGGAATACATTGAGCTTCTCCAATGGGGAGGGGGTGACATGAAGAACATGTTGAAAGCTTATGGATGAAAATTAAGGTACACACAAACACAGGTGAATTTGTTGTGGGCGTCTGCTACAGACCACCAAATCAGGGAGAGGATATTGACAACACCTTCTACAGGCAGCTGGAAGTAGCCTCAAGATCACATGCCATGCTGATCATGGGTGACTTCATTCACCCTGATATTTCTGGAAAGGCCACACATCCAGGCATACTCAGTCCAGAAGGCTCTTGCAATGCAGCAGTGATAACTGCCTGATGCAGGTGTTGGAGGTGCCAATGAGGAAGGGAGTGCTGCTGGACCTTGTATCAAAGAACAAAGAAGGTCTCTTTGGGGATGTGAGTGTTGGGAGCAGCCTTGGTAATAGTGGTCATAACATGGTAGAGTTCAGTGTCATACAAGGAAGAAGCAAGGCAGTCAGTAAGATTGCAACCTTGGACTTCAGGAGGGCTAAATTTGTCCTAACTTTGTCCTCTTCAAAGACCTACTTAGAGGAATCCAAGAGCCTAAAAGGTGAAAGGGCTCAAGAGAGCTGGTTGATATTCAAACTTCATTTCCTTCAAGCTCAAGACAGGTGCATTCTTCTGAGCAAAAAAGTGGAAGAATGAAGTTCACTGCATGTGGAAAAAGGGACTGGTCTCTTGGGAGAATTATATGAACATTGTCAGGGTTTGTAGGAATGCAACAAGGAAGGGCAAGGCCTCTTGGAATTAACTTTTGCCAAGGAAGTAAAGGAGAACAAGAAGAGCTTCTTCAAATACATTTGTGTTAAAAGGAAGACTAGGGAAAATGTGGGTCCACTGGTGAATGTGGTGGGGACCTGGTGACAAAGGATGCAGAGAAGGCAGAGTTACTGAATCCCATCTTTGCTTCAGTCTTCTCTGATAAGACCAGCCCTTAGGAATCACAGACTCTGGAAGTAAGAGAGAAAGCTTAAGAGAGAGAAAGACTCTCCACTGGTTGATGAGGATTGGATTAGAGAGCACTTGGGAAACCGAACAGCCACAAATCTGTGGGTCCGTGGCTGCACCCACGAGTACTGAGGGAGCTGCTGATGTTGCTTTATTACTCTTCATCATTTTTGAAAGATCATGGAGACCAGGAGAGGTGCCTGAGGACTGGAGGAAAGCCACTGTCATTCCAGTCTTCAATAGGGGCAAGAAGACAAACCCTGGTAATTACAGACTAATCAGCCTCACTTCCATCCCTAGTATCTCATTCTGGAGATCATCTCATCACATAGGAGAAAATAAGGTATCAAGAGTATCCAGCATGGATTTACTGAAGGGAAGTCATGTCTGACTGATCTGACAGCCTTCTGTGATGGTGTGACTGAATGGGTAGATGCAGGGAGAGCAGTAGATGGTGTCTATCTTGACTTCAGCAAGACTTTTGACACTTTTCAAAAAAACCTCTGTGGGAAAGCTGGGTCAGAAGAGTGGACAGTGAGATGGGTTGAGAACTGGCTGAACAATAGAGCTCAGAGGGTTGTGATCAGTGGTGCAGAGTCCAGTAGGAGAACTGTATCTAGTGGTGTTCCTCAGGTGTCAGTTCTGAGTTCTGTCTTGCACATCTTCCTCCATGACCTGGGTGAAGGCACAGAATGCACCCTCAGCAAGTTTGGTGATGATACTAAATTGGGAAGAGTGGCTGAGACACCAGAAGCTGTGCTGACATCCAGAGAGACCTGGACAAGGCTGGAGAGCTGGGCAAAGGCAAACCTGATGAAGTTCAACAGTGCTAAGTGTAGAGTCCTACACCTGGGGAGGAACAGCACCCTGTACCAGTACAGGTTAGGGAAGGCCAATGGTATCCTGGGATGCATCAGAAAAGACAGAGATTTACTGGAGAGAGTCCAGCACAGGGCTACCAAGATGCTGAAGGGATTGGAGCATCTCCCTTATGAGGAGAGGCTGCGAGAGCTGGGGCTCTTTATCCTGGAGAAGACTGAGGGGGGACCTCATCAATGTCTATAAACATGTTAAGGGTGAGTGTAGAGAGGATGGAGCCAGACTCTTCTCAATGTCATCCAATGACAGGATGAGGCAGTGGGTGCAAACTGGAGCACAAGAGGTTTAGGGTAAACACAAGGAAAAACTTTTTTCCCAGTGAGGGTGACAGAGCTCTGGAACAGGCTGCCCAGGGATGTTGTGGAGTCTCCATCTCTGGAGACACTTAATACCCGCCTGGATGTGTTCCTGGTTGATTTGGTCTAGGTGATCCTGCTGTGTCAGGGGGGTTGGACTAGATGATCTTCTAGGTCCCTTCCAACCCCTAACATTCTGTGAGAAGAGTGAGGTTAGCAGGTCAAGGGAGGTTCTCCTGCCCCTCTACTCTGCTCTAGTGAGACCACATCTGGAGTATTGTGTTGAGTTCTGGTCTCCCCAGTTCAGGAGGGACAGGGAAATACTAGAGAGAGTCCAACATAGAGCTACAAAGATGATGAAAGGACTGGCACATCTCTTTGCTGAGGAAAGGTTGTGAGACCTGGGGCTGTTTAGTTTGCAAAAGAGAAGACTGAGAGTCTTCTGCAGGGTGGGTGTCAAGTAGAAGGGGCTGGTCTCTTTTCAGTGGTGCCCTGTGATAGGATGAGAGGTAATGGCAGCAGGTAAAACACAGCAAGTTCCACCTCAACATGAGGGGAAACTACTGTGAGAGTGACAGAGCCTGGAATGGGCTGCCCAGAGAGATTGTGGAGTCTCCTCTGGAGACTTTCAAGACCCATCTGGATATTTTCCTGTGTGGCCTGCCCTGCGTGTTTCTGCTTTGGCAGCGTGGTTGGACTCAATGATCTCCAGAGGTCCTTTCCAACCCCTACCATTCTTTGATTCAATGATTCCACTGTTCCCTTCTGAGGATTAAGATTACACATTAAAATATTATAGTGTCTTCTCAATATTTTTGTTGCTGTACATATATTTCCTTCCCCAACATAAATGTCTTTGGGGGTAGACTGTAGCTAGTTTTCTTCCTCTGTTTTCTTCATTCACCAAGGTTCATATTTAAGCTGATGCTAGCTGCCTGTAGACTGCCAGGCTCCATGCCAGTTGCATTTCTACTAGAGCATCATGAGTTATGTGAAATCTGGCAGGTTGGTTGGCTGTGTGACGGCTGTGTCTTGTGAGTGTGTGCATAATCATCTGTCGCGTTTGGAGTCTACTGCTTCCATTTGTCCAACATTGGTTATTTTACTTAATTATTTTTTTTTCTGATGGTGTTTTTCTGAAAGAAGTAACAGCTGTCATGATTTCCTAGAGCACATATTGAACAACCAGGTAAATAAAGAGTGCATTTAGGATTGCAGTTTGATATCCTAGTCCTTATAGAAAAAAATCCCAGTAAGAAAAATTGGTTTAAATGATTTTTTTTTTTAATTACCCCAGCCAGTTAACTCCAAATGCTCCTTTACATTCCACACTGAGAAGTCATACTGAATTTCCGAAGGTATTGGAATGACTGTAGTTTTTTGAAAGCTAGAAAAGTTAAACAGAAATTTGTTCTTGGCTTCAGTATGGCAGATCTGCTGTGTTTCTGATTGATCCCTTACATGATTCTAGTATTGGAATATAGTTCAGATGAGTTCAGCTTGCTATTTGATGCATTCTGCCCATGTTTACCTTAACTTTGTGTCCAACTGTCAAACAAGTTCTGGGAAAATAGCAAATAAAAATTTTATGTAGTTAATGCAGCACATGTTGGCACAGTAAATAGCTGTATGCTTAGTTTATAATGCAAGCATATATAAGTATGCTTACTCCTGTTAGCAGGAGAAAAAATAAAAATGTGATATTTCCTGGAAGTTATTGAAGAATATGAGAATATAGCCATGTTAATATTCTTCCTCTCCAAAAGAGTGATCCATTCCTGTTGAGGAGAAAGGGACAAGGAATGGAGTAGGAAGTTGGGTGGGACTGTTAACAACAGTGCAGTGCAGTTTAGAGCTGATTTAAAGCTTTAATCAGCTATGCAACTTTCATCTAAGAATCTGCCTTCTCATTGGTGAGTACAATGCCTGACTTGAAAAATTATAGGAAGTTGGGGTTTTTTTCATATATTCAGTCATCTTAAAGATATTTTATAGTTGGAAATAGAGATTTTAAACCAGTATATTGGGTTTCTATGGCAAAGTTTTGGTAGCGGAGGCTAGCCTCTGTGAGAAGAGGAGCTCTCCCTGTACTGGACACAGTGAGCTCCAAAATGAACCTATGGAGCCTGTCAGTGATGCTGGTGGCAAGTCTGTGGTAATATAATGAAGAAATGGTGAAAAAGCCCATGCAGCAGCTGTAAGAGGGATGAGTGGAAAAAAATGTGAGAAAAACAGCCCTGCAGACACCAAGGTCAGTAGGAAGGGGAGGAGGTGCTCTGGGCAGCCTAAGGAGATCTCAGAATCACAGAATGTTAGGGGTTGGAAGGGACCAAGAAGATTATCTAGTCCAGCCCCTCTGACAGAGCAGGATTACCTAGACTAAGTCACCCAGGAACACATCCAGACAGGTCTTTAATATTAGTCTCCAGAGAAGGAGACTCCACAACCTCCCTGGGCTTCCTGTTTGAGAGTTCTGTCACTCTCACTGTGAAAAAGTTTTTCCTTGTGTTTTCCCTAAACCTCTTGTGCTCCACCTTACTCCCATGATGGCCATGGTGAAGCAGAATGTCCCCCTGGAAGACTACTCTGGAACATAACTCACACTGCACCCCACCCTGGAGCAGGCAGACATGCCTGGAAGGAAGCTGCAGCCCAGGAAGAGCATTCTCAGGAACAGGTTCCTGGGAAATGCTATGGACTGTGCAGAGTAGTGTATGAACGAACAGATCTTCTGGTAGGTGCAGCCTGTTAGAGACCCACACTGGAGTGTTTCTGAAGGACTGTACTGTGTGGGAAGGACCCATGGGAGCAGTTCATGAAGGTTTGTATCATGTGGAGGGACCCTATGCTGACATTGGGAAAAAGTGTTAGGGGGAGGGAGGGGCAGAGATTAAATGTCATGGACTTACTGTAACCCCCATTCCTCATCCTCCTTGTGCTGCTCAGCAGCAGCAGGGAAAGAGGTAGAAGAAGTTGTGAAGTTGAGCCAGGAAAGAAGGAAGGGTGAGGGAAACTGTTTTTAGTTTTATTTTTTTTTATCACTGTCCAACTCTTATTACTAATTGGCAATGAAATAAACTTAATCTTTCCTGAGTCTGTTTTGTCCATGATGGTATCTATCTCCCTGTCCTTATATTCACTCACAAGCTTTTTATTCTTGAGGATCTATGACATTGAGGATGGACTGATCATATAAAGTCTTAGAGGAACTTGTGTAAAAAATACACTAAAAGTAGTCACGAAACTTTCTCTCCAGTTGAGTGAGTAGTGACCAGTACTATGGAATTAGTACTGTACAGAAGCTGAAGTGGATTAACTTCAACAGAAGAGACTACTAAATCTGTAGCTGCTTGATCTCTTACTTGAGATACATGATTCTTTCAATCAGGCTTATGCAGGACATCTCTCTCTTCGTACATTGTATGCTTTAAACATTTGTCTATGAAGTATTGTGTGTCCCTCTCCTCTAGGTCTCTAAGGCAGCTTTAGTTTATTTACTCGGTTACTGCCAGGAGCAATTTATAAAAACATTATACTTCTGTCTGAGAGAGACTCCACTCTTCCACTGTTTGAAGGCTATCTGAATTAAAAGTACTTTTAAACCACAGCATACCCTTCTCCTGAATCAAAGTTTTTCATAGACTCTGGTGAAAGTAGAGACAACTATATTCATAGCTAATATTGCCATAACATAAAACATAGAAAAAAAAATCTGTTAATTTGTTGTATTCATCTGGGATGCTTGTTGTGGATATTTCCACACAATTTTTCTTCCTTTTTAGGTCTTGAACGAACCATAGCTCACTGTGATTTGTGAGCACAAAGCTGATGAGTAACAAATTTAAGGTCAGGCCATTAGTGAAAGATAAATTATGAAAGCCAGCTAGAAAACAATCTCTCAAGCAGTATTTTTCCTTAATTGATGTAATTTTGAGATTTGCCTTTTTAAGCAGATAGAACAGGACATCTGACTGTTCCTTCTCTCTCTGTGGTTTGTGACATCTAATTCAAAAATGGAAATGTAAAAGGTTGAGTTATCCAAATAATAAAAGCATGCTCCTTCCCCATCAGAATTGAAGCTGTCTTGGATTTGAGATCCATCTGATTACTTAAGATTTATCTAAAAACACTAATCTGTCTTTTAGTGATGTGATGATTGTTGCCAAGCAAAATCAACATTTTTGTAGACAGTAACTTGATAGGAATGATCAAACTAGTGCTTTACTAGTGTATGACTTACCTAAGGCTGGATTCTGTAATGTAACCACAGGAAACTACAAAAAAACAACTACTTCAGTTATTTAAATTTTGGGGTTATTTTACATGATGGGTATCGTGTGTTTAGAACTATTTTTCAGCTATAAGGGCTATACTATACTTGGTGTCATTTGTCTTGTTTATGCTTGCTGGGAAGTATAAAAGCAGAATTAAAGTGTACCTTTGGCTGCTGGAGCACATAATGATGTGGTAAGTTTTAATTGCTGATGATAAAAAAAAAAACACTTTAAGATTATTCTATTCAAATAGTTTAAGGAATTATCTTAGGTTTTTCATCCGTAAGTACACAATAAATGAGGTATTTTTGGAAATCCTATTTTTCAGTGAAAACCACCTAACAATATTCAAAAGTTGTAAATTCTAGGTCATTCTGAGAGAATGGAATTTGATTAGTTTTTTAGTTTAACAGGAGAAGGCTAACTGAAACAGGAATAGTTTTCCAAAACACCTTAAAAAAATTAACGTATAACATGGGAAAAATTGATCAAATTGAAGTCTTAAAGTTATTAAATTGAAATAATACATACAAAATAATTTTATACTATGTTGTGGAGACGTAGTCACAAAGCATAAATACACTGGTGAAGAGATTCTGTGTATGGCAATTGTTCTCAAGGATACTCTTGAGTAGCCATACAGAAAACCTAGGAAGACAAAGGATACAGTTGGTTGTCTTGAGGTCCCTTCCTACGTATAATTTATACTAGATGCAGCCAAATTTTGAAGTACAGCTTGATTTATTATTTTTTTTTTTTAATGGAAAATAGAGAAACTGGAAGTGTTCCTGAGTAGAAATTTGTCGTGACTTTGTGTGCAAACTTGACACAAGTTTGAGCTGTGGAGAAGCATCTTCAGGTGTGCCCCAGAATTTAAATGGAAGTCACACGTTGTTATGATGATTATAAATCAGTGAAAGATACCTCACTTGAGTATGAGAGTACTGAGAAGTGCATGCAGACTTTACTTAAAATTGTTATGAAGAATTTTCAACTAGTGAAGTCTTTTCTGGACAGGATTTTACCAGAATAGACTAAACTAAAATGGAAAAACTTTGAGATGGATACAGAACATTTTATATTGTGCAAACTGTGTTCTGAGGTGGGTGTTCCTAGGTAGTTGAACTTTTTTTTTCCTCCCTGTACTTACTAAACTGCCTTTATCTCAATTCATAAGGTGTTCCTCCCCCATCCTCCTTTCCTTTTGCTTTTCCATTTCTCTTCCCTGTCCTGCTGGTGGGGAGTAAGCAAGCAACAGAGTTGGGGCTTACCCCAGCATCAAAACCGATACGAAACTATAGTTTGGTATAACAGCAGTGAACTCTTAGCTGGGGTAGCTCCAAAAATGTCAAGTATGGTAATGAATGCCAACATTACTATAATGTTGCCATATTCCTTTTTAGCATTCCTATTCAGATTTGTGAAGCCACTTTAAACAGGTGTTGTAGCCATAGAGAGAGTTACTCTTTTTTTCCCTTTCAGTTTTCAGAGTGCAGTGGTGAATTCTGAGAACATAGTATTTTTATTTATCTCATGCTGTTTTTAATCCAGAAGTATTTTTAGCCCTATTTAGGCAGAGACACAGGTTTTGGAAAAATATTCTTTTTGTACTTGTAATTCTTCATGGTTCGTACGGATGCCTTATGAATATTGTTATTATCTCTACATTACCTGTGGGCAGTTGCAGTGTTTTACTGGAGTCTGGAATTGCAGTACCACAGAGTATTAGATTAGCAGTTTGAGGTGTATTCCTAAATGGCAAAATGTTGTTTGGTTGTCTTTCTACTTAGGTCTGCATCAGCAGTGTGCTTTCGCTTTATGCCTTTAATATAAAATCTTGGGATGGAGAAGAAATTCTTTGTATGTAAGAGTGAAAACATAACTTTTTTTACATGTCTTGAAGTCTGGTTAGTATCTTAACCTGTGTTTAGACAATTCAGGAATTTGACCTGTCTTTCCAAGCTGCTTATACAGCTTTGTAATAAATACATTTTAGATTTGCATATTTTGAAATGAAAATTCATTTATTACAAACACAAAGGACTTTATCGGACAGGATTAAGTCTTTTAGTACCATCGGGTTGTTTATGGTTTAGTGGTAACCATAGGGAAGTTGAGCAATCTTCCTGACTGCAGAGTGATACTAGACCCATTTTAACATGATTATGATGGAGATTGGCAATTGTTTTTATTTTTTTTATTTTGGTCATCTTCAACAACTTGTTAAAAGAAAGTTACCAAATCTTTATTGTGTCTAAATTCCATGTCTGCAATAGATTAAGATCATTTCAACTGCTGCAGGCTTAGTTTCAGATGTTAGCTAAACCTTTTGCTACAGTTTTTGGAAATGAATGATGATCTTTTTTTTTTTTTTTTATCAGAAGTTAGATGTATTTTTCTATGCTCCATATAAAATAGTTAAAAACTGTGTGGTTTAGAAGTGGCAAAAAAGAGGTGAAAACTAATTGAACAGAAAGATACTGAATATCTATTTGCACTATTAATAGCAAATTGATAAGGATAACTCTTGACTAGGCCTCTGCTACCTGGGACACCACTGGTAAATGTGTTTGTGATTAAATGAGTTATGTTTAACTTTTATTATGTACTTCTGAACATTTGACTTTCCACTGCAGAGTTCATGGTTCAGATTTTTTTCCTAAGTATTCAGTCAAATTGAGTAGTCACATTTGAAATATGTCACATCTCTGGGTATTTGACATCTTGATTTGTGATGAAAAGCTACTGGTTTTCTTCACAGTTCTCTGTCAGGTTATCACAGTGCACTGTACAAGGTAACTAACCTTTTACCTGGGTGTACTAAGTACCTGTGGCACCTGTTTTCTTTATTGGTGTGGGATCTGAGCCTGCTTTGCCAATTATATTCTTAGCTGAGAAAACCTGCTGGCAAAAATAATCTGATCTCATGTGATTGGTGGTAATGTGTGCTGGAATAGAATACACGTGTGGAACAAGTGGCAAAAATAGTTACTGCATGGTAAAGATTTTCCTCCTGCTTGTGAAAAGAACAAAATAATAATGTTACAGAGGTTTTTAGACATATCTGAATCTATGTAATTTTCATCTTAATACAGTTTACAACAGTTAGTTTCGTATCTGCTTCCTTCTAGAAAAGATGTAGAGTAACACACAAAGCAACCAGATTAAATGTGTGCTAATTGTCACAGATACAAAGAAAAACTTCCAATAATAATTTTATGTTTTTTTTCACTTGTCTTTGCCTGCTGCTTACACTGGTTTCCTTTAGGCACACCTTAATTTTAGGTGTACTGCAGTAAAAGATTCTTGTTTTGGTTTTTTTTTTTTTTCAGCGTCTAGATTGAATATGCAGCTTTTGAAAGCTAGAGAAGAACAAAATAATTAAGTCCACATAAATGTGATACAGTTCCTTACTTATTGACAGTTACAGCATATTCATGCCGTGACATAGGAAAAGGTGGAGTCCTGGTCATAGTGAAAACATTATGCATCTTTAATGTACTTTACTTTTTTTTTATATATATGCAGTCTGTGGGCATCTGTTTTGTACCTTTCAAAACATTTTTATTTGCAAAAGTGATATAAAAAGTATGAAAATGGAGGAGTCTCTTTAGATCATTTTCTTCATGTGAAATTTAAACTTTTTTCGTATTTAAGTGCTGATTCCATATGCATATTTTCATAAACAGATATGTACATGTGCTTCGGTTTATGTAGATGGGGCAAGTTATCTACTGTCTTACACCAAAAGAAATATAAAAAATAAGTAAAATAAATGCTGTGACTTTTAGTCATACCCTGCCTGTTTTTGACAATATACAGTCCCCCAAAAGCTGTTGAATGATAAGAAGATGAAGATGTTTCTTGTCTACTATATCCCTCAGTATTTTCCATCTTAGTTGTTTATATTAATAGTGAAGCAGCAGGGTTTTGTAGGATATAAGAAATTTGGGTCTAAAATAGCCTTTTGTTGATATTTTAACATTTATTTGTGAAGTTCCTATCACCAGCTGGAACTTCCTGACTGAGTGGATGGACATAGTTTTTAAGTGAACGAGCTCTGGGCTCAAATACCAATATACTTATAATTTAAGCCCTACCAGATGGCAAGTAATATTCCAGTGTTGGATCTCCTTTCCTTTCCTTTCTTTCTCTGAAGTAATTTGCTGACAAGTCTATTGGATGGTCTTTTAAAAATAGAAGAGATCAAATAACTCTGAAGTATTTTGAAGTAACAAATCCTTAGAAAATAGAATTGAATTTATAGCATTGGTGCTGAAAATATATTCAACAGATGGGAAATTTTTCTCTTTGCAAGTACTTTCTTTTATTTTTCTGAGTCAGTTTGAAGCCTTTAGAGACACTGGGAATAAGGAGAGGTGCTCATGAGTTTCCTTACTTAGTGCTTATGAGAAATAGAATTGCAGCTGCTGTTTTCCTGTCTGACTTTTATGTGAACAAAGTATAATTAAGAAATGTTCCTGCTCATGGCTCAAATGCTTACTAGTCCTTACTTTCACACAGTACTGTGTGGAATGGCAAGACTTTGGCCTTGAGTGCTGGCCCAATATTAATATGAGCCAGAGAGATGTTTGTGTAGGAATGCCAGCCATTTTAATGCCTTTTTTTTTTTTTTCTTTGAGTTGATTTCTTTCTGAATAGTCTTAAAGAGCCAGAGCTGTGCTCTTTATCTTTAACCTTGAAGGCTTTTCTTCTCCTGCTTGAGTTTTCACACAAAGTGCTTGTTATTCTCACCTGTTATAGCTTGAAAAGGTTCCTAGTCAAAATAGGTGATCACATCATCTAATTTTTCTAAGGCCACGACTTCATGTCTTTCCTGTGTTTGCCTGTGGTCTTCTATATGCAAAGGATGATCATCCTGTAACTGGGAAGCAATAATTCATTATCATTGTTACAGGTATTCTTCACAAGGTGTGTTAATTTTCATATTCTACATGTATTATTTACCTGCTTCTTTAAACGTTCCACCAGAAGTATCACTTGCTGCATAGCTGCACAGAATCCAGTGTCACTGAATCTTGACCTGCTAGAAGTTTCTAGCTAATATACCAATATGACTAATAGTGATCATGGGGAAAAAAAAAAACCCCAAACAACAAACACAAAACAACAAAAACTAAACCACCCAAACAACAACAAAAAAATCAAACCCAAAAAAAGCCACCTAAAGACATACTGGTTGATGCTTTTCAGATCACGGGTAATTAAAAAGAAACAGGCCTTCATCTACATTTAGGTGATAACAACAGTTCAAGTTGTGGTTTTTCTCAGAAAGGACTCTTCCTTTCTTTTGTAGGATATATGCTTGAATACTGACCAGGATTTCTTTAGAAAAGATTCTGACTTTCTCTTTTTTACCACATAACACACTTCCTCCTTTTCTATTTACAGTTCATAAAACTGGGTGTACTGTTAGTTAACGGGTCATTACTAATTAAAATAGATAAACCCAGCAGTATCAATTCCCTTTAACATTATAAAAAACATCTGTGCGGTGGTCAGGTACATGGTATATGCAAAACATTTGAATCAGTCATCTGATGAAAGATGTCTCATTTTTTTGACTTAATTTACTAGAAATCAAAGTAGAGGAAACAGCAGGTTGCTCAAACTTTTAGAGTATGTTCATATTTCTTTGAGTTGAAAGGCTTAGTATTATTTACTAAGAACATTTAGTCTGAATATCACTATTGGTTAAAGTTGAAGAGTCTGACCACTAGCAGTTTTTAGGACTGTCTGTGTATTAATCGGAAGACAGAACATTGGGTGTCACTTGTCATTGTATAGGTTAGATATTGACTGACTGCAAAGTTATTGCAATTAATACAAATGAGAGGCGGTGCTACATTAATGCTATTTTTTTGCTAGTAGTGGTGTTAAAATATCCATACTTTCTATTGAGTAAATTAATTTTAGTTGGTTTGAAAACCAAGAACTTTGGTGCTGATCTCTTCAGAGGATTTTCTTAGGAAAGGTGTAGAATAAGTAGAAATACCAATTAAAGATTCTACCATTAGTTCAAAGCTAAATAGGGTAAAAAATGCATCTTCATGGTTATCTGATTTGATCTGTGGTCTTCTGTATAAGAATTCAGGTATTTTTCATTATCAGAAATTAAGTGCAAATCATGTTACAGGCATTATGTGGAAGTTTGCTTAGGGAAGATTGAATTTGAGAATGGAAAGTGATTTGAGGAAGTTGTGTGTTCAGATTACCAGAATGACTGGATAAAAGAAGTACTTCTGTAATGCTTTGTGTGGAAATAGCATAGAAATACAAGTGGTATAGGAAGTACCTTTTACTTTTTTTTTTTCTTTTTTTAAAGCTCTCTATATTGATTAATAACTGCAGCATAGAATGATTTTCATAAATGCTAATATTTATTATTAAAGTGTTGTGAGGTGTAAGCTCCTGGTTTTGTGTTGCAGTAGCTTCACTGTTGTATGAGTATTATTTTAAGATTGGGACAACCATGTTTGTCATTTGATCACTCTAGACGTCTGTATTTGTGATTCCTAGTGACTTGCTAATGACTGTCACAGTGCCATCAGTGTCTTCTCCTCCTGTATCTTCTCCATGGGTTCTGAGAGTCAAGGGTGATGCAGCCTCCATGGTTGTCTTCGGCTTGTTCTGATTTGTTAGCCTGAGAGAAGTCACTAGAAGTGAGGCATAGCACTGAGTCAGAGTTAATATTGTCTTGGCTTACTGCATAGAAACCAGTAACTGTCATGTTCTTGTACTTTTCCACAATTACTGGTCTTCTTTCATGTGCCATGGAGTAAGCTGTGGGAAGTACTGTTGTGATAGTTACACAATGTTTTGGCTGCTTAAGAGGATACTAGGGAGTGACTGAGGCAGTTGTTGGGTGATGGAAGTGTCACAAAGAAAACTAGCTGGTTGGAGAAAAAATGTCTTTCTTTTTAAGAGGAGAGATCAGAATCCTCATAATATTTTTTTTTCCCCTTCTGCAAGTGAAGATGAATTCAGGAGAAACGTGAGGTATAAGCTGTCTTCTCTGTGGCAAAAAAGGCTAACAGGAGGAATATTGTTGGTTGCTTCTAAATTTAGAGCTGGACAGACAGGATGGAAAAAGATCCATCTGACTTTAATCCATATCTAGTCTGAATTTGCATAGGCATTGAAAAGTGATTTTAGAACTTTTGTATATAAGGTTAGGGTTATTTTTATACATATTCCTGGATCTGAGAAGGAAATTGTCTGATTTAGCATCTTGGCCTTTAAGAAAGGCTTAAGATTCAGAAGCTTAAAAGAAAACAAACGAAAAAAAAAAAAAACAACCCCAAAAGACACACCAAAAGTCGTACTCTCTGAAATATGCCATTTATGGGAACTGATGTAGCAGTTAGTGCTTTAAATATGCTGATCTGGGTTTAAATTACTGCAAGATATGAGATACAGGCTGTAGCAGTGGAGCGACAAGACTGCCATCTTACCAGCTGGAATGCTTGGGACAGGCATCTTGCCAAAGGCTCAGATATACAGGAATTGCAGACATTTTGTTTGTTCTTCGCAGTCTGATGATTCACAGGACCTTTCCTGTGACGCGGAGGTGATACGAGCAAAAAGGGTGATGCCCAGGTCATAGTAATAAATTATGACAGAAATCTTATATTAAAGAATATCAATATCAGTTTTTACTGTAAAAACATATATCCACATCTAGGGAACTTCGGGAATATAAATTCTTGCATTAAAATGAAATATTTATATGCATCTAAATTATTTCCTTAGTGCCAAACTGCTTTTTCCTTGATTAAAAAGACTGCACCTAGCATCCTGCATATTCCGTTTTGAAATTTAGAATACCCCTTGGTTTTTATCAAAGTTACGCATAGATGCATTTTCCTTTGTACTCAGTTTAGGTGGTGTGTGCAAAAGTTTGTGTTTATTCTGATGTGCTACAGGATTCATGGTTGCCGTCAATAAATCATATAATTACAGGAGAATGTAGGTGTTTACTCTTACAAAGGTGAATTCTGAAATCTGCTGCTTTAAAAACCTTGTGACAACCGTATGTTGTGAACTAGTTTCTTAGACAAAATGTTAACAGGCAGTCATGAAAAATGCATCATAACCTCCTTAATATGTTTGTGTGTCAGTACCAAAGGTTGAGAGACAGCCCAGTTAGATAGGGGTAGAGACAAAGTATCTTTTTTTTTAGCAAGTGACTGTTTACAGATCTCTGTTGCGTCAGTGGCAGCTTTAAAATCTATTCATTAATTCTTAAGTCTAGGTTTCATGCTAACATACTGGTTTTACTTTTTTTGTTTCCTTACATACTACTATTACTACATATTAAAATTTCTTCCTAACTATCATGAGCATATGTATTCTTACTTTTGTTGATTTCAAATAATTCTGAATCCTTACAGTTTTTGTATGTGACCAGCAGGTTGTGGTGTATTCTCCTTTCCCTCTATTCTGTCCTGGTAAGGACACATATGGAATATTGTCTTCAGTTCTGGGCTCCTCAGTTTAAGAGAGATGGGAAAATACTGGAGAGCTTACAAAAATAGAAGGCTGAAAGGGTATCTTACAAATGTTTATCTGAAGGGTGGGTGTTAAGAAGAAGGGGCCAGTCTCTTTTCAGTGGTGACCAGTGATGGGATGAGGGGCAACAGGCACAAACTGGAAGACAGAAAGTTCCAGCTGAACATGAGGAAAAGCTTCTTTACTATGAGGGTGATGAAGCCCTGGAACAGGCTGCCCAGAGAGATTGTGGAGTCTCCTCCTCTCCAGTGTTTTGGAACCTGCTTGGACATGCATTCCTGTGTAGCAGAAATGGAAAAATGTTAGGTCCACTGCTGCATGGAGCTGGTTGTTTAGATACAAATGACACAGAAAAGGCAGAAATACTCAATTTTCTCTTTGCCATGGTGTGCATGGGAAAGATGAGTTCTCAAGTCTCTGTGCCAAGAAGGAACAGCAAAGTAAACAGCAAACAACTGACAGTAGAGGAGAGCTAAAGTTAAGGTCCATCTATACTAGCTGGACACGTATACATGAACAGATTCTGATGGGATGCATCTGAACTGATGCACTGGAGAGCCACCATCACCATCTTTGAAAGGACATTTAAGACAAAAACAACTGTAAAAGGGCAAATACTACACCCATCTGCATAAAGGAAAATTTGGGAAACTACAGACCAGCCAGTCTCACTTCAGTCTGTGGGGAAATTACAGAAAAAGTGTTTGTGAAAGTTGTTTGCAGGCACAGGAAAAACAAGAAAGTGGCTGGGAAAACCCTACTCAGATTTACTAATGGTAAATTGTGCTTGACCAGTCTGGTTGCATTCTGTGATGAAACCACTTGGTCAGTGGTGAAAAATATCTTCACTTTAACAAGGCATTTGACATGTTCTCCCCTATCACCCCTATAAGCAAGTTGGTAAGATACAGTGTGGATACAGACTATGAAAAATACCTGCCAAGATCAAAAGATGATGTAAAATTAATGGCTTAAAATCAAACTGTCAAGAGGTAACAAGTGACGTTTCTTGAGGGTTGATGCTGGTCTCTAGTACTGTTCAGTATCTGCGAATAGTCTAATGATAGGATTGAACCCCCACTGATTTTGCAGATAACTTCAGAGCAGAAGGAGAGGCAGCCAGTATTCATAGAGACCTTAACAGGCCAGAAAATTTGGCCAACAGGAATTGCATGAGGTTTAACAAAGTTAAATGTGAAGAAGTCCTCCTACACCTGGAGTGGGATAATCTTAAGTAGCAGAACGTAGAACAGGCTGGGGAACTGACTGGCTGGGGTTTAGTTCAGCTGCAGATGTCCTGGGGCTTCTGGGAGACAGCAAAATTCAAACGAGCTAACAGTGTATTGTGGCAGTAAAGAATGCAAACTGAGTCCTGGGCTCCATCAGGAAGAGAACCCTCAGCAGTTCAAGGCATGTGTCCATTCTACTCAACACTTAGGCCAGCAGAAGGTGATTAGAGTGTTGCATACTGCTAAGGGAGAAGAGATAACTAGTTTTCTTGTGCTTGGTAGCTAAAGTTTCTTTAGGATAATTACACCCAGATTAAATAAATACATTCTTAATTATGAGAACATTCATTAAGAATGAAGCATAGGAATGGTTTTCCCAGACAAGTGGTGGAATCTCACCAGCAATATTGAAGAAAGGACCCTGAATAACCCAAGCTAGGGCTGTGCATTTGGCACAAGGCTGGACCACATGATGTCCAAAGAGTTCTTCCAGTCTGTATTTTCTATTTTTCTGCCAAATAGGTGATAATATTTTTTGTAACTTTGTGAAAGGTGGTCCAGAATGGTTAATATTTGTGAAGCCTGTACTTAATTGATCAGACTGGACCAATTTTTATTCAAGAATACAGTCAGTAGTAGCTCTGATGGGTAGAGGCGGATGATAGGAGTATCGTGGGTCTTTAGGGGCTGAGAGGTACAATAGAATTCTTACTAGAATTCATGCATATATTTGTCTGCTAACCATAAAACATTATTTCTTTCACATAGACAAGAGGATTCATTAGTGGTTTACTTTGTTTTGTACTGTGATTTGTCAAGTGTGTAGCTTTACACACAGAAAAATGGTACACGAGAGCAAAATAAAAGATCACTAATCTACACACTGACATTATTATAATCAAATGTAAATTACGATTTTATGGTTTTTTTAAAGTATTATAAAGGATATTAACTTGAAGTATATGACTGCAGAATATTGTTAATAATATTTATTACTGTTGTATATATTTAACAAACATTAGTTTTATTTAAAGTTTTGCTTGAGTTAGAGTTGACACTGTCTCTAAACTAAATATTTGATTCATGATGTATTCCAGTTTCTGTTCAGAATGGGGAATTAAGTTGTCCTGAGTAGATTTCAGAATGTAAAAGCTTTATTTCTGAATTTTTTTAATATTTGAAGAAAAAATTATTGGTAAATCTTTCTGAGTTTGAACAGAAGTTGACTATATTGCTGTCATCAAATCACAGCTCCCGTTTTTAGGTATTCCTAACCTCATAAAAGTTAGTTTAGGTTCTGCTAATAATTTCATCTAAACTGGAGAAGCCTTTGCAAGAAATCCAAGAAGCACACGTCTGCCTTTGAGAAGAGATATTACATGTACCCTAATGTGTGTTTTTTTCTGTAGTAACTATAAATTAATCTGTATGTCAATGTTGGCAATTTGCCTCAGTATTTTAGTTCAGTATCTTAAGTGTTTATTTTTCTCTGTGGAGAAGGGGGGATATTAGTTCACAGTCTGCATAGTTTTTGTGTGAATACACTGTGGGTACATGGCAGTTCTTAACCTTTCAGTTGGTGTGGTAGTGCATGTTTTGTACTCCTACTTGAAAGCATTTTAAGTTTCCTTCATAAAATCTGTGACATTTTTCGTTGGGTTATTAAACATATTGTAGGTGATACTTTGTGGTTTTCAGTGTTCCAACAAGATACCAAAGTACTGAACAGAGTATGCAAATTAGTACCTTCTGACACTCTCAGATTTTCATTTCTCACTGGAATTTTGGTGTGCTAACAGAGTTGGTCAGTCTTTGCTTAACAGTATCAAAGGGCAAGCTCAAAATAACATTGCTTACAGTAAGAATTTAATACATAATTCTACATCAAATGCCTGTGGATGGGTCACTTCTTTTCACCTTCACAGAGAGAAAGCACTTTGGGCATCTTTTGACACTTGGTAGACTAACTTCACTATTTAATTTTGGTGTGCTACATTTCTAAAATACTTCTTTTTAAATAAAAGTATTTATTGAGTGAAGTTAAAATTTTGAGTGATGTATAAACCATTATATTCTATGTCTTTTCAATTTACAGCTTTTGTGGTATGTTTTGGAAGTATATGCTAATACATAGTATAAAAAAGTACTGTACAAGAAAATTTCTAGGCATTTATGGTATTTGGAAAGTGAAGCTTATACAAAGATGTTGGAACAGATTTTTCAAACATCGCTTAACTTTTCAACAGTATATAAATTCTGTTTAGAAAATATGTGAAAATACCCAAATAAGGCAAGAGGCATGGGGTTGGAGTAATCACTGTAAAACTTGTTTTCTTTTGGTGTGTTCTCAAAGTTAAATACCCGTTCTTGTCATATAGATGTTTAGGTGGAAAAATTCTGATGAATAACAGCATTATGACTATCTCACTGGACTGCCCTCCACACAGCTTTCTGAAATAAACATTTTCTCTGGCATCATTGTGAAACACAAGTCAGGCACATGCTGCAAAACCTCTCTAGATGACACTGTACCACAGCCAACCACTGAGTTAGCCAAACACTTAAAAACATGCAAAGGCAGTTAATTTGTTACATCAGGGTTTTTCTACTTATGGGAAGTAATGTGAAAAATAACTAACCTTTCTGTGTTCTTCCTGCATTAGTGTGGGGAAATAACTAAGTGATGGATCAAAATCCGAGATTTTCTTTAGATTTGACAAGCCTCATTAGAACTGTAGGCAGTATTTAAAACAGCATGCATCTTGCTCAAAGCAATTTCAAGGGTTGATCTGTGAATACCAGTTTAAGTACTCACTGATCAGCAGACCTACAAAAGACTGCTTGTCATACTGGTATTTTTCAAACAGAATGTTCACTGGAAGACCACAGGAATGTTCTTTGTTATCAGTTTGCTTTATAAATTTGGAAATTATGCTTCTGTGAATTAAGTTGATTCAAAAAGCGTTTGTTCACAGGTGGACAGTACCTGTTATAATTCTAATGTAGTTGTAGGAGGAAGTAGCTGATTGCATTATCCATGTAGTCTTTAACAGTTGGACTTCTCTTTTGCCCTGTGCTAACAGCTAGTAACTTGAAAATGGCAATCCATAGTCTTTAAAAGAGAGTATGTAAGGTGCTGGGAGCAGAGAGGTGAGGATTGGGGAGCATTACCCCTAGAATCACAGTTAGTTTTGACTAGCTTTTGCAGTGTTCCTGAGTGGATGAGAATAAATTAGCAGGAGAAAGGATCAAGGTAACAGGAAGAGTAGTGGAGAAAAAACAACAGTTCATGGTTCAGTACAAACTGGATGGATGTGAGGACATGATGACAGTGTACAACCAAATCTTCAACAGTGGTTTTGCCTCAGCTCACTAGTAGATCAGGTTCCCCCTTTTTTACATCTTAAGGTAGAAGTAAACCCTGTGTTCGATGTGATGTGGAGTCACAGACCCCCAATACAACCTCCAGAGTCTTTTGGGAGTGGATATGGGGAAGCAGATAGGCCTAGTGTGTTTGTAGATTTCATCTGTGGCCCAGAAGAAAGTTTCATGGTTCCTTTTCTGAGTTTTTGTGGTTTGAAAAGCTTAGCTACTTTGTTGCTCTCAGCAGTTGAGCAAATACTATTTTCAGATACTTTAAAGAGGGATTTTTCATTTCAAAGCTGAGACAGCAGAAGTCTCTTCTTTGAACTTGCACTCTCCTTCACAGCTCTATTCAGAAACTTAACCTTTCCTACTTCTCACTTGAGAACAGATTTCGAAGAAACGTGAATAGTTCTTTGCTATATGGGTCAAGGAATTCTTCAACAATTCTTTGATCAGTGGTTGAATCTTACAACAGGAACAAAAGTATTAAGTCAGTGGCAGTTCCAACTCCTGTGAACCAGAGGATGCGATGGCACGTGTTTGATTGGATTGCACCGAATGGTTTCTGCCTAAAAGTCTTCTCTCTGAAAAAGCTTTAGTAACTATTATTATGCTTTGGAGGGCTAAAATAGGAGAGTTAGGAAAATATTTTTTTTCCATTTCCTTGACAGTTAAGATGGCAAAATACTTAAAAAGGGAGATGTGAGATTAAAGAAGTTGGTGGAGGTACTAAGATCAGCTATTGTGTTAGGATCTTCTTTACAAAACTCAAAATCATTAATTGTGAATTTATAGCTCTCTTTTTATCCATTCTTACAAAAGTTTTTGTTGAAAATTTTAAAAATGTCTGTAATATTTTCAAGGAAATGTAAATAAAGGAAGAAGTCTACAGTTTGTGTATTTTTTCATTTATAGAAGGCTTGAGGGTTTTTTTAATGAGTCTGAATAAATCAGAACCTTAAAATTACCTTAGTCTTATATTGACAGTAGATATTCATAATAGTAGTGTTGGAGGTGTTTTTTTGGGGATCAGTTCTTTTGAAGTTTTCTTTAGATACTTTTGAAGGGCGTGGCCAATGGGCAGGTTTTCAGTGTGTGGAAATTTTGAGTTGGATTGCACAGTCATAGTTCTTGTCCAAAAAGCACACAGTTTCTTTTTCTTCTATAGGCCATGATTTGGACAGATTTGTAGAAGCTAGACTCAGATGTAAACTGATACCAGAGAAGTGATATTTTTTTTAGTTTGCACATTTGCTGATAGAACTTTTAAAGCAGATTTTGTCATCAAGTTTTATAAAGCTCCTTTGGCTACAGAACCATATACATGAATGCATTTGTGAAAGTTGCTCGCAGTTTTATATTATTTGGACTGTTACTCATTTTTTTGGATGCAAGTTTTGTTTGCTTTTCAGGTTCCTGGCAACTTTCCTGTATTCACTGATAGTGAATTACTGAGGTAGCAAATGCACTTTTGCTGCAGTGCAGACCTGACCACAGTAATTCCTGTTTTCTTCTGCCTGCTCAACTGTTCTGTCATACTGTCTTCACTTGGGGCATATCCTGGAAGGTTGGTTGGGAGCTTTGGCAAGGTGTCTGGTAGTGTAAATTAACCTTGACAGTAAGCAGCAGGAAACATGAAAAGGCAATCAGGACTTCATTGTTTTTGTATTGACATGCCTACAAGGAGAACAAAAGTCTTAATGAAATAAAGAGCTGTACTGTGATGGAAGTAGAAGGGGAGATGTTGAGCTGCATTAATGGGCCTATTACCTTAAAACAGCAGTTGGATGTCTATCAGGAGAGGTTGGATTGAGATACTGCTTTTCAGAGAGCTATACTAGAGTTGTGAATTTCAATTAATGCTGCAAACAAAAGTATATCTAAAACTGTGTTTGATAAAGAGGGGGGAAAAAAGGGTCTAGTGTGAGTTAAGTCTGGAAAGGTAAAAGGCAGACCCTGTGACCCTATGCAGAGTTATAATTTTAAATTAATCTGAGTGCAGTGCATTTTTCTGAGTGGACAGTATTTTAATTTTCATGACAGAGAAACATATGCATTTCAGTCATATGCCAGGAGACTAACTTAATAAGTTCATTTTTACCAAATGGAAAAAAAAATGCACTGAAGTTGCAGTGGTAATGTTACAGTTGCTTTGTAAGCATAATCATTTTCATATATTCACAAAGAAACAGCATAAACATTTCAAGTTCTAGCTTTTTTTTTTTTTTCTAAGAACAACAACAACAAGAAGAAGATATGTAACATTCAGAAATACATTTGAAAGTTGAAAAATGGTACTGGTTCCACTGTAGGATTTTCTTTTTAGAGAAATATAGTTTGTTAATTTAAAAACATGCACCTTATGTATTTTATGATCTACCAATAAAAGAATAACAGGAGCACAATATATAAAACATGCATTTATCAGACTATTGTGACATAGTTGGTAAAACAAAAGTACAGGTCAGATAAAAGATTAGCATAAATGCTATTGTTTGTAAACTGTTTTAGTATGAGAAGAACGAATGTCACTGGGAACAATATAGTTAGGGAAAATCTGGTGGTGGGTAATTTGATTTTGTTTGGGTTTGTTTGTTATTGTTTTTCGTTCATAAATAGTCCATGTTTTCCTTGAAATCTGTGGAAAATGAATGTAGCTAATTTGAATTTGTCTCAAAGTAGACTTTTTTTTTTTTACAGAGAAATATTTTACTAAAAAGTTATTTACGGTACTGTATACAGCTTGCTAACGTATGTGAAATGTTACTTACAGGTGCTGACCTTAAAGAAAGAGCAAAAATGCACTCCAGTGAAGTTAGTACTTTTGTCTCAAAAGCAAGAGCAACTATTAATGAAATGGGTATGTAACCTCTCCCTTGAATAGTATTATTTTTAACTGTAGCCTGAGAAGGGTTGGATCAAAGGAATGACATGAACTGCACGGTTAATTCTTGTCTGGTAGTAGGATATCCACAACTATTTATATTGATAAATATCAATCACAGTTCATTACTTCTATTAAATTGTTCCTAAACCAGTTGGACTTTTTCTTTAGAACTCTAGAAGAAGCAAAATCTCAACTAAAACAGAGGTGGTTTGCTCTTCTGTTTTCATAAAGCCTGTGCTGTTCAATGACATCCAAGGACTTTAGAACGGGAATTACTATTTCATTCTTTTAGTGGTTATAATTATACAGCCTTTGGTACATTTTAGAAACGTTAAAATCAGCTGTTGATAAAAAGTTAACTACTAAGGCCTTCAAACGTTTTGTTTAATATTCACTTGTTCTCATGTAGTAAAAGGAGTTAATAGCTTGGCATTTCAATTGCCTTGCACTGGTTTTTAATGATAGTATATTTTAATAAATTTTACAATATGAATTCACCATCAAATCAGTCTGTTTTTGCATCTCTGCTGATCAGCTTTAATTGTTTTTCAATAGGACATTACTGCTAACATTTTGTCAAAAGGATAAGTCAACTGTACCGAGTTTGGATAAATTAGTCTTATACATTTGATTTGTATAGGCAGCATATTTTCTCATTTAAAATTCTGACTCAAAACTCTGAGGAATAAGTAATTTCTCAAAGTTTTTAGATGCATTTCCTTATTAACTGGGTCAGATCTTGATTTGGAAGAATGTAGTGAATGGAAACCAGTACATTTTACAGGTAAATCACAGAGCACTGGAAGGGGCTCCCCAGAGAGGTTGTGGAGTCTCCTTCTCTGCATATTTTCCAGCCCCGCTTGGCTGTGTTCCTGTGTGACCTGTGCTGGATTAGATTATAGTAGATGGTCATGCCCTCCATGGTCCCTTCCAACCCCTGACATCCTATAATCCTGTGTGACAGACTACTGAAGAATGAGTCTTCAGTTAGGTACTTCTTGGAGATGCTTGTGTTCTTGAATTAATGCCTTATCTTTTAAGTGAAGTATATTATAAAGGCTCTTTAAATAAACACGATCAGTAAAATACCTATGAGTGAATAGATCATTTATCCTAGCAGTTTTCCACCTTCTCTGTGGTGTAGATGTGGAGGCCCAAGTCCTTCCCTGGAGATGCATCAACAGAGTAAAGCCA
>JAOEGS010005656.1:4199-63328 GCA_025447755.1 Corythornis vintsioides
GATCCTGCTCAGGCAGGGGGGTTGGACTAGATGATCTTCTAGGTCCCTTCCAACCCCTAACATTCTGTGATTCTGTGGTATGAGGAAGGCACAGACTGAAGTCACCTGGCAGTGAAGCTGGAGCCTTCTCTTCTCCAGGCTGAACCTCAACTCTCAGCCTGTCCTCACAGCCCTGCTGCACCCCCCGCTCATCTTCGTGTCCTCTGGACCTGCTCCAACTTTCCCGCTCAGAACTACACCGCCTCGAAGCTCTGCATCACCAGCCCAGCTCTGGGTTATCCAATCTACTCGCAGCCGTTCTCTCCAGCGCCCATTCGAGCTCGGAGCGCGAAGCCGGTTTCTCAGCAGCTCCACCAGCCGCTCCGCCCGAGCGCAGCCTCCCGTTCGGCGGGGCGGAGAGAGCCCCCGGCCATGAACTGCAGCGAGTGGCGGCGGCTGCCGGGGCTGCTCAACTCGCTGCTGCGGGAGCTGCGTCGCAGCCACAACGCCAGCGCCTCCGCGGCCGAGACGCGCTCCGGAGCCGGGGCCGGGCCGGGAGGCGATGCCTCGCTCTACATCTTGCTGATCATGATCTTCTACGGCTGCCTGGCCGGGGGGCTCATCCTGGCCTACACCCGCTCGCGGAAGCTGGAGTCCAAGCACGACCCGTACCACCTGTACATCGAGCGCGACTGGGGCCGCGGCGGCCCGGGGCAGCCGGCCGAGGACAGCGGCCCCGCCGAGGGTCAGCGGCTGCTGTGAGCCCGGCCCAGAACGACCATCGCCGCCGGCCAGCCCCGGGGCTCGGGAGGAGGAAGAGTCCGGGGGGTTTCGAGGATGTCCTGACGCTGGCACCGATCCTGCCGCCGCTCGGCTCCCGGGAGGGCAGCGCGCAGAGGAACGGTGCCGGGCGGGGGCGGCTGCTGCTGGGACCGAGGCTGCTGCTGGGACCGCGGCTGCTGCCGGGACCGCGGCTGCCTGGTTGAAAGCCGTGGTGGGATCACGAATGGATTGTTCTTGAACAGCGCCCAGTGCCTGGCTTGCAGCGACAGCTGTTCTCCAACTCCTTGATTTGTATGGCTTCCCCACAATAAATCCCTGCATTACGTACGTACAGAGATTTCTCTCATCAGTCATCTTTAGAGCTTAAAGTTTAACATCTTCCTCTTTGCAGTCCGTTTGTATTCCACTGACCACAAGGCTATTGCTGCGGGCAGCGTTTCACTAATTAAAAGCAGCTCCTTTATTACTGTTGTGGACCCTCCTGTCTCATTAATAGTTTTGCCAGGCAAAAGGGATTGCAGGGCCAGGTCTCCTGTTAAAGCAAGCTGGCTTCAGCTTACGTGGAAGCATTTATGGGGATAAAAAGAAAGCAGAAGCAGAAGTTGTTCCCACGAGGAAAGCATCAGCACCTCATCTTGGTGCTGCAGCCTTGCCAATGCACAGTGGCTTTTAAAGGCATCAATAACATGTAATTCCAAGAACATCTCTGTATGAGTTAACACAGTGCACAGCATATGCTTTCTTCATTAAAAAACTAGGCAGACAAGGTTGTTTCAGGTGATCTAGGTGTGCTAACAGTCTGTCATTTCTTGTTTGGGTTTGGGGTGTTTTCTTCAGATTAAAGAGAAATGAACAGTTCCAGGGAACAGGTACCATCAATAGGAATGCTGCAGAACACAATCCAGGCTACAATCTGGATTTTATCCAAACCACACTGCAGGAAAAAAGCAGCTTATAATCAATATATATATATATATATACACACACACATACATACATGTATTTCAAGCTGCAGAAGCTGACTGTCTAGCTAATCTTTCATGCTGGGATACCTCAAACACTGTACCAGCATCACAGAAGAGATTGTCCTTGATTTCCTTCAGCACAGCAGAATGAAGCTGACCACAACCAAACTTTCCCTGTAATAGAGGGAATCACTATTCATATCCAAACCCTTTGAATTAACCCATTTCAGTGATTACCTTCTCTTTGTCTGCCTGTCAGCAGGTCTGATGCCCTGGACAGGCATTACAGGCTGACAGCTTAGACAGTGGTCAGGACCTACAGCTCCAGCTGCTACCACTGAACTCACCAGACTGGACAGGAGCAGGGAATGACTGCTGGAGCTTCCTGAGATTTGTCCACGTTAAAGCTCTAAAGCTCTGGACACTAAAACGTGTGCTGAACATGCCTGGTTACCAACTGCCTTCCATTGCTCCATCCTATGGACAAATCTGGAAGAGGCTGTAGCAGTTCCTCTAAGTCAGGGTCCCACAAATACCACTGATTGCTCGTGTTCATAATCCATCTGTTTCTCTCTCCCCCTGTAATATAAAGTACGTGCAACACACTTTATCTGGGCCCTAGCTAGGGAAAGGGCTGCTCTTGCGAAAGAGTTTACCCTTCATTACACGGTTCACAAATAAGGAAAGCACAAGAGCTCCTGCCAAGTGACTGAAAAAGCATGTCATTATCTGCTGGGCTGTCTGTACCTTTCACCACCTGAAAGAATCAAAGGGCTTGGTGAACTGTAGTAATTTGTGATTTACACCAGTCCATCTACTCTCCTAGTTACAGTTCAACCAGATGTTTAAAGAACACCATCATGCATTAGCTTACACTGGAACATTAGCTTACACTGAAACAAGATATACACCATATATACTTAAGATTAAACACAATATACATCTAAAAGTAGTTCTATATACCACTGCAACTGGCTACATAAAGGTGTTTATTCACACCTTTCTAATCCTCATGGTATCTCAGTGGGCAATTCCTCAGAGTTCTGTGTCAGGACACTACCCAGTTGTGAGGGATGGGGGCAGAAGGCACAGGCACAGCTGGAGTGGAACTTGGCAAGGGACACAAAGAGTAACAAGAAGCTCTTCTACAGATGTGTCAGTCAGAAAAGGAAGGTAGAAAAAAAGCATGTCCCCCTTAATGAACACGACTGGCAAGCTGGTAACAACAGACAAGGAGAAAGATGAGGTACTTAGCAATTTTTTTTCTTCAGTCTTCACCTGGCAACCTCTTTTCCCACACCTCCTGAGGGAGGGACTGCAGATGGGGATTGGAGTGCACAGTCATAAGTTTCTCCAAGGCCAAATGCAAGGTCCTGAACTGGGGCAATCTCAAACATGGATTCAGGCTGGGGATGAGTAGATTGAGAGTAGCCCTGTGGAGAAGGACCTGGGGGTGCTGGTGGGTGAAGAGCTCAGTATGAGCCATCAATGTGCAGAAGCCAATCACACCCTGGGCTGCATCCCCAGCACCATGGGCAGCAGGTCAAGGGAGGGGATTCTGACCTCTGCTCTGCTCTTGGGAGACCCCTCCTGAAGAGCTGGGTCCAGCTCTGGGGCCCTAAGCACAGGAGAGATATGAACCTGTTGGAGCAGGGCCAGAGGAGGCTGCAGAAGGGATCCAAGGGCTAGAACTCGTGTAGCGTGAGGCCAGGCTGAGCTGGGCTTGTGCAGCCTGGAGAAGGCTCTGGGGACACCTTGTGGCCTTTCAATACTTACATGGGCCCATGAGAAAGACACGGACAATCTTGAGCAGGGCCTGTTGTGACAGGACATGGGGTGATGGTTCTAAACTAAAAGAGGGAGATTTCAATTGGAGAGAAGGAAGACATTTTTTATGCTGAGGGCAGTGAGATACTAACCCAGGTTGCCCAGAGAGGTGCTCAATGACCTGGAAACATTCCAGATGAGGCTGGAGAGGACTCTAACAACCTGCCTCCATTGGAGATATCCCTACTCACTGCTAGGGGGTTGGACTAGATGCCCTTTTAAGGTCCCTTCCCACCCAAAACATTCTGTGATTCTGATTCTATGCATGCAGGCCTCAAAGTGTGCATACGTAGCTCCTGGCTTAGAGAAAGCATGGCAATATTTCCAGCTTTAGGACAGCAAGAGTTAACATGCTCTCATCTCTGTTACATGATCTATGTCACAGTCTAAAGATAACACCAATTTGTTATTGCCTACACTTCAACCTCATTGTAATTTCTGGGTGCAGTAAGTCTGCAAGAAAATAAAAACTGCTTTTATTGCCTATACCTGTCTCACATCTGAGCAATAGGGAATAGTCACCACTAGAAGACCACTATACAAATAATTCCATTTACAATCACAGAAGCATAAACCTTGTGTTTATATGTGATTACTATCAAGATTGTGTAGAACCTGTAACTTTAAGATATAAATCTTTTTTTCAGTGCATTGTTCTTCTGTTTATCTTTTTTCCCATAATCCCACAGTACCATAATCTGCTGTACTCCAGACACTGCTCCAGATTCACTTCAATCACAAATTAAACAATGTGTACCATGGGACAGTCATAGAGAGGAGTTAAAGTCTTACAGGATTCTGACAGCAGAACTATCCACTTGAATAAAGCCCTGTTACTGGAGGCTCTCCAATGAAACCAACACCCCATGAGTTTCATCTGGCAACAGGAACCCTGTGAAAGAGCACTGTCCCAGGACTGGCAGAAAGAGAACAAAATTACACCTTTCAGAGTGGTACAACTTCAGTCCCTTAGGAATTCAAGCCTCCTAAACCAATTCAGTTACATGTAAGAACTCACAATGCCCTTGTGGATGATTCCATCCAGATGAGCCTAAGGACTCAGCATGGATGTGTTGAGCTCTGAAGAAAAATGTGCTTTAAATGTTCAGAACCCAGGAACATGCTGTAGCTGACAGATAGTTACAGTGCAATGTTCACACATTGAGTTTGTTCTCACTCTGTTGGCACAAATACACACACCAAAGTACTTAAGCATCTAAGAGGAATTCATGCTGTGGCATACAGAGACCTTGATAATTACCATAAAACCCAGCAGCAACAGCCATGTATTTTTGTTTGGTTTAGAAAGTCCACTACATTGTGTGCTGGGTGCAATCCTTAAAAAAACATGAAGCAGCAAACTCACTGGGACTGAACTGAATTAGATCAGAAGGCAAAAAAAAGCCACTGAAATTTAACACACTTTTTATCCATCAACAGTATAATCAAAGGTATTACTGATGCAGGGCAAAGTGGCCATTTAGTCTTGGGAGGCTGTTCAATCATTGGACACACATGTCAGTAAGGTAATTTTTTCTTTATTATTAAACCCAGATTTCTGAAGGAATAACCTTGGCTATCAATAATTACTTCTCAGGATCAGAAAAGCTTGTGTAGAAAGACTTAACTAATCTTTTCTTCAGCCCAGGGAGAATACAGGATTCACTTTCAATATATGAGTAAAAATATCTTCTGTTTTGGCCCTAACTGTGATTTCTTTTTTCCCCAGAGCTCGTAAATCTTTACACTGCATCAGCTGTCAGAGCCTTGCTCAGGATAGTTACAGAAGTGGCTGCTTGCAAAGCCTTACTGACATCTCCACCTTCAAACACTGCGAGAACTTCACAATGCATTTGGCATGAGGTGTTTCTAGAACATGTTCCCAGTACAGTACCTGTTTCCACACACACAGTGAGCTTGCATCAGCATCCTCATCTTTTCACCATGGCCAACGAAGAGCTGCTATCTATGCTAAGTGTTCATTACTAATCTGACATTTTAAATAGCAAAATCAAATGAACAAATCACACAAACTGTTCCTTACTGGAGTGTTTCACTTCTTAGCAGAGAAGCAGCAGAGGCACAACGTGTTCTCAGTGAAAATATTTACAACCCTAGGATCTGGTACAAGTTTGGTGTGACTTCATCCAGGTATCTGTTTGGCAGCAGTCAACTCTGGAGGGCAATATCAATTTGAGATTGTTATTCTAGCCAATTCAACACCATTTATTGCTTGACAGTGCTCTTGGCGAGGCATCTGCTACAGGTTTATGATTCCAGACACTTGTTTTTTGCTGCAGCACTGACAAAGAGCTCAGAGGCAGCCTGCTCTGCAGGGCCCCAGCACCAAGCTGCAACCATCAGAACACAACTCAGACCTAGAACACAAGCAGCAAAGGTAAGGAAACTACACATTATTTCTTGCCCTTTTAGTATCATAAGAACAACCAATGAAAACTTCAAATAATAAAAAAAAAAGCAGAACATCAAGTAGGTTTTTGTTGTTTGGGTTTTTTTTTTTTTTAAATTAATCTTACAAGAAGTCTTAAACAATTTAAAAAACTTACAAAATATATTCAAGTGTGGAAAGTTACTTTACTGATAAAACAGCATTTCTTTATAATGTGCTTTTCTTCAGTTGGGATAAGGAAACACACACGGATCAAACTCATCAGAACAAATCATTTGGACAATCAGAACAAATCACTTTTCTCCACTCCAAGAAACAGCACAAGTATTTTAAGTCAGTTTCACTGTAGTATGACAAGTGACCAAAGCAACATAAAAACGCTGACTGATAGAGACACTACTGGGAACATACACAAGACAGAAGATCTATCAAGTCTTCAGTAGCCACAACTGAGTATGTGGAAGTGCTTAGCTCTTCAGCTGGCTTTGTTTTGCTGAGCAGTTATAAGAGCAACTTGATATCAAACAGCAAAAAAATGGTAGTATTGAGTAATTTCTAGTTCAGAGCATAAAGATGTTCATTTTAGAAATGCCTGTTGTAAATTTTGGCTATTACAGCAGTCAGCAAGAGGGAATGCTAAACCAGCTGGACAGCTTTGTACTGAGCAGAATGAAAAGCATTTCTATCTTCTCTTCTGCTCATTTCAGCACAAGAAATTTCAACAAGCAGCAGGGAGCTGCAACATCCCAGCCTTCTCCAGATAACATGGAGGAGACAGGTTTTTGTTTGTGCCTTTAGCTACTCAGTTGTCAAATCACCAATGCAATCAAATAACTACATTGTCCCTTCATATGCTCCCTAAAACACGTAAAGCAGCGTTTTCAGCTACAAATGGTGCTGATCCTGAGCCACCCCCAGTACTCCTCAGAGGTGGTGGAATAGGCAGTACAGAACTGGCACTTCAGCAACTAAGGTCTTAAGAAATTTTTCTCCAGAAACCCCTGTATACCAAGTCCAGTTCCAACTACACATCTTACTAAGAGTTTCAGCTGGTTTTGTCCAGCTAGGCCACTTAGTAAGATTCCTCACTGTTCCAGGTGGTGGTGGCTTTTTTTGTTTGGTTGAGGTTTTTTTTTTTTTACTACTGATTGCAGAATTAAAATCAGCCTGCATTTGAATAGCATGAAAAAAAAGAGTAACGTTTGACTGAAACGTTGTCCAATATATTTGGAATTTCCCAGTTGGCCTAGAAAAAGGCTTTAAAACTATTATACAAATTAAAACTTGAATAAAAATATACAATAGGTATTTATTCCCAGGACAAGCTGATCAGTTACAGATAGAAGTGTGTGCTCTGGTGACTGCTTTCAAAGTTCAACAAGCAAATGCTGGAGTTGCACCCATCACTACATTTCACAACAGAACCTCTTCAGTGTATGCAAAGCAGATCTGTCACACTAGTGATAGAATCAACAGCAAATTAAAGCCCCAGAAAAGCACACCACGTCAGCGCCACAGTTCAACAATGCTGTATCAGTAACAGGCAAATTCAGGGTTAAGGTTTCTTTTCCAACTTGTAGAAGAAATACAAATATATGAACCTCATGTATTCTGTTAAGATCAAACAGTAATTAAATAGAGCGATCCTTTCTTCACTAGATACAGAAATAACATTATTTACAGTATGTACAGTTTGCAAAAATTCTGGACTTCTTGTGTGGTTTTACAGGAATTAATACTTCTCACACTAAAAAATAGGTACATAATAGTTCAGAACATAAACAGCTTCTGAAGAGAGACAGACTAGTAATTCTAACTGATGCAAAGACTAGAGTGCCTTAAAAGAAAATAAACCACCCATTTCACCTACACATCCCATTACTTGTGGGATTATATTGCAAACTACAAAGGTTTAAGATGTTTTACACGAGTTGGATATTGCTCATTTTCACAGTTTTCCTGATTTAAGCCATAAAACGAAGTGAGCTGCAGTTGTAACTGCTTTTGTATTCAGGTTGCTGCTCTCGTTGCAAGATGTATTAAGATTAATTACAAGTTCCCCTCATGTATTTTCAGTCACAAACAAGAGTACTCATGTACAGAACTAAATTTGGGTTGTGTTTGGTTTGGTTGTTTTTTTTTTTTTAACTCATTTTCAAACAGAAACATTCCAGTTTGAATCAAATTTACTGATATTCAGATTTACCCTTCAGTTCCCAAGTTAATAGGGAGTCTTAACCTTGTAAACTATTTTAAAGCAGTTGAGAGCTTTAAACTTCAAATTTAGAGCAAGTCACAATAAACCCCCCAAAATCAATAATTAAAGAGAATATTTAAAACTAACATGAAAACCAGTAGAAAACTGCATGAGAGGAAGATGGTTTGTGTTCCAACTAAACAAAGCACCTGTTGTGAGTAACAGTACTGAAGAGAAAAACTGAAGGCTTCACAGTAATACACATTTTCAGTGCCACTTTTGGACGACAATGTTAACAGTAGGGATTCCAAAATTTGCAGACAGAAGATGGGAAAACCAGACCAAACTTCCTAGCAACAGAATTAACAGTTAAAGCAAACAGAACTGATGTAACTGATCCATCTCTTAGACTGCAAGACTTCAAAAGAAAAATCATCAGTTTGAAGTCCTTCACACACATCTGACAAGAGCTGTTGGCACAGGAGCTCTGAATCATCCAGCATGCCCTACATATGAATCAATGCAAATTCTCTACAACCAGAGTCTGAGACACTTCAGCCAAAAGGAAACTTGATGAGATTCTTTAGTCCTTTCCTATCAGGAAAAAGGACTCCAAATGCATTTAAAGATCACACACTCAGGACGTGTATTTGCTACTTTTGCAAACAGCAGAAATGGTTACCAGTCCTTTCTAAGCCTCTTACAACGAAGAGTAGGTAGCTTTGAGAATTCTATCTACGTGCCACAAGCATCATCTTCAAACAAAAGAGAAGATGCTACTGTAAGAACAGACTTTTTCAAGTGGACAGAATTACAGGTTTGGTCAGAATTGTAGACTGAGAGGATTTGGGGTTCCAATAGGAGAGTTTGAGCATTGGGCATGACAAGAAGTCCGGAAGTGGCAGCATAGCTGCATGTAAGGCATTTCAGGAATGATTCCAACACAGCTCACCGCCTTCAGCGTCCTCCTAGTTCAGCTAACACCAGCAACCTCTCCCGTTTTCCAACTGGTTATGACTTAAACCCTCGGGGTGGTCGGGATCAACCCTGAGACCTCTGCAGAGCTGCCCCGAGAGCCGCGGCAGGCAGGCAGAGAGGAGCAGAGCAGAGCAGAGCAGAGCGGGTGCGAGCGGCCGGCAGCGCAGCGCCCGTCACGGTGCCCAAGGAGAGGTCGCCGCCCGCGGCCCGGCCGCACTAACTGGCCCAGTCCTGAAAGCGGAAACAGTCACTGGCGATCTTCCACACTGTGTTGGTGGCTGTGGCTTGTGCTGTCAGCAAGAAGTTCTGATTGAAGTAGCGCTGCTTGTCGCCATCAAATTTTACTGTCCCACTTGTCACCACGAGGACTGTCGTCTGGCCTTGTGTAGCTTGCTCTTCACAAGGAGAAGTAGTATAAAGAAAACAACTCAAAGACTAACAGGTAAAGAAGTAGGAAACGTACATAGAAGTTGCACTCAATTCTGGTTATACTAGTTAGAGGCTGACAGTTGGTTACACGTTGGTGACAGGTACAGTTTTGTGGTGTCATTTCTATACAGACAGTGGCATACTGGCTCAACCGACACTGCTTTTCATGGCTTCTCTGTTTTCAAGTTGTTCAGTTTAGAGCACTATCACAAACACCTGAGTTTTGCTCAGAATAAGCTCATTACTTGAGATATACATAGACACGTTTATATTTAGCAAGCAGCATACACTTTTTTTTTTCTCACTATTAGCAATTACGTCTTTTTCACAGCAGAGCAAAGCAAGAGTGCTTGACCACAGGCTTTTTCCTCTCTTAAGATTCCCAAAATACCCATTCCCAAACTTCTGAAAGCTTCTCAATTATGTAACCCTTTCTTCAGCAGTCGTTAATCAGAAATCTAAAGAACTTAACATCTACTCTAGATGTAAAGAAATGGAAGCACATACAGGTTAATGATTTGTTTCACATTATACTGCAGGTCAGTGTCAGAAGTCTCCTGACTGTTAGACATTGTCAAGGACATAACCTGATAAGGTAGAACTTTCAAATACATGAAAACACATCACATCTGAATATGATCTTAAAAATAAAAGGAAAAAAAAAAAAGTCCTTAAAATATTTTCCCAGCCATTAGAAAAAGTGTGGGGTGGCTGCATCTCTCCACTTGTGCTTAATTTAACGCACAACTTGCCATTGCAACCCTCAGCATTGGCTCTAAGCTGGTTCCAAAAGCAGCATGAAGCACTCCTAACATTGCAGTTCACTGGCAAGAGTTACAAAAAAGGCTGCAAAAGAAGGAAATGGTAACACAACCTTACCGTGAACGGGCTGGCAGTCCAACACGTTAACCTGGAACTCACTAGATGGCAACATTTCAAAAAATTTGTTGAGTTCCTCCTGCCCCGACACCGCGTTGCCGTTCCAAACTAACGTGGCTTTGTCCAGATACAGCCTTGTCAAAGCCTGCAGGGGAGAGAAATGTGTGAGGGGAGTGTGGGAGCACAGCCCATGCACAGCGTGCAAAGCAGTGCCCCTGCAGTCCTGGGAGTCACTGCTATCTTCAGTGACTGGGAGATAACTGCCCTCCTGATGTGGTCGCTCCCTTTGGCAATCAGTGCTCCTGAGCAGGATGAACTGAGCCACACTCTGCTCCACCAACTGCACTGGGGCTCCTCACAGGCCTTCCAGTGGAAATGCTGAGAAGATTCCTTTAACAGAGCCAGAGACAGGACTGAACTAGTTGCTAATCAAAACAGATCATGCTACTTTTCCAGAGCAATTTACTGTTGGCTTTTTTTTTTGAGGGGGGGTGTGCACATGCACACAACAGATGTCAGTAAATGACAACTTCAGGTAAAAAAAACCCCCACAAAACCAAAACAAACACAAAACAGCAAACAAACAAACCCACAAACCAAACAAACCAACCAAAAAACCCCACAGAAACAACAACAACAAAACAAACAAGACCAGGAACAGTAGAAACTCAAGAAGTAAACAAAAAAAAGCACAAGACAGTTGTAAGTGTGGTCAGAGTATCTACTTACCCTTCTTCTTTTATCCATTGTCTCATAATAAATGTTGACAAACTCATCTGCAGCTCTACAAGCTTGATCCACATACGTTTTGAAATCCTGGAGGGAGAAAAAACCAACCATAACCAATTACTTAGGTTAGGCATTTTTATGGAATCTAGTCATCCACACAATTCCTCCTGCAAGGCTCTTGGTTATCTTTTATCCCCACTGAAAGATCACATCAAATAACACTGGAATGGATTAGAAACTCCTTCTCTGTTTGCATGAGGTACCAGCTCATTGCTCCAGGATTCATTTTAAATGCTGACTGTATAGAAATTGTAGATATTTACATTGACAAATGGTTTAGAGCTGGCTGCAAGTGGAGGGAAGGTGCACATATGCAGTGAGAATATTTGTTGCTGTGATGGCTGTTCTGAAATAAAGTTAAGGAACAAGACATACTCAAATTATTTCTGACAATCAGCAAGAACCCCATCACACTGCCACCATTTTTTAAACACCTTTATATAGACATGTAAAGAATGTAATCATGCATCTTATTAGATATATAGGGATAAAAATGAGAATGAGAACACATGTTGGTTGTATTCCAGTACCAATCACTCCAGTGCTGGATCCACAGGTAAAAACCCCTCCCATTTACATCTCTCTCTGTTTGTTCACCCAAAGGTACCAGCCTGTGTGTGTCTGGCCCTTGATCTCTTCCAGACCCTGCACTGGCACCCTGGTAAGCAGCCAGTCCCAATTTCCTGTCATGCCTCTGTAAATCTCCATTTGGTTCTGCTACAACATTTGGGTTACAATATTGTAATTGACCATAATTCTACTTCAGCATGATGTTCCCAAGATCTGCAACTCAATCAGCACTTCAAGATTTAACTACATTCATTTTCTTGGCAGTCTTTGGTGACTGTGCTCCAGAACTGCCACGAGAAACACTTGTACCCAGAGAAACCTCCACGCTGCAAAATACTCACTGGCCTGTCAAATAATCCCTGCTTGCTCCAGACCCACATCTCTCATGTTACTGGTCTTTCAGTCTCCTTCTGGCAGGGCCTGAGCCTGCTCTTCACCTTCTGTCTTCTCCAGCCATTTCTGAATCCACGGGCCAATTCCAAACACATACACAAAGTAGTCTTAAAGTTGCTGGATTCCAGCAGGTGCCAAGAGAAATTCTTTGGCATGTGTAGAAAAGAGCATCAGACTCTCCCAGCAGCCAAACAAATATTTTGCCATTTAGCTGGCAAAAAGTGTGAGGAAGAGCATGAGAAAAACAACAGGAGTCTGGAATAAGCCATTAGGATACTCATACTAGAACTTAAATGGAAAATAAGCTTTGTTAGGCTTGATACTCCAGACAAGTTCTTTATAACCATAGCTGGGAATATATTTTTTGATTCTGGGAACAATTTAGGTTGGAAGAAACTTCTGGAGGTCATCTGGTCCAAATCCCTGCCCAAAGCAGAACCAGCTTCCAAGCTTGATCGAACTTCAAACTTAAATGTGCCTGCTCAGGGGCCTGTCTCCAGCCACGTTTGGAAGGGTGGAGATTACACAACACCTTCAGGATTCTGTTCCAACCTCCAGCCACATCTGGGGCTCTCAGCCACACTTAAAAGAAACCTAATCTACCGACCAAAAAAAATACAAAACACCATCTTTAAGACAGACGAAAATTCCAAGCCAATCTACGCGACCTCTACCGATGGTCTCTTTAAAACAAGGTGTTTGACAAAGCACTGCCTGGCTCAGGCCTCTCCACAAGGATGCTGCGGCCGTTGGAAGCGAAGATGGAAGTGAAGATGGAAGGGTCGGGCTGGGTGGGGGAGGGAGGGGGGAAGAACCCGCTCCAGACGCATGGCCCCCAGCTCTGCCCGGGAGCAGCCCAGGCCCGAGGAGCCCTGCGCACACCCCTGCGCTCAGACGCTTCCCTCCCTCCCCGATCCCACCCGTCACCGGACCCAGGCCCCATCCCGGGCCCCGCCGGGCGGCCCTCTCCGGCGCGGCCCTCATCCGCGGCCCCGAGGCGGAGAACCCGCGCTTCCCTCCAGGCCGCATCTCGGCGCTTTCCCGCCAGCGGCTCCGCTCCCCAGAGCCCCAGACCCGCGGTCCCCAGCGCAGATCCCCCGGCGGGGCCGCGGACTCACCACAGAGGCGGCCATAGGGAGGCGAGATGAGGCGCGGCGCGCGCGGGCGGGCGGCGGGAGAGCGCCGGAAGTGCGCCACGCTCGGGTCCGCCGTTTCCGGCCGCCCGCGGCGTCCCTCCAAAAGCCTTCCGCCGCAGCAAGGGGAAACGGGTTGCTACGGCCCGTGCGGAGCGGCGGAGGCTGCGGGCGAGCGGCGCCCGGGCCACGGGAGAGATGCCACATCTGCCCGGCGGTGCTGCTTGTAGAGCGGGGAGGGCAGCGGGCCGGGCCGGGCCAATGAATGAATTGTTGATGAATTCCTGAGTGACAAGGGAAGTGTGAACAATCTAGCCTTCAAACAGCAGTTATTGAGGAGCAAACCTTGAGCTGTCTGAATAGAAGAAGAATAAAGTGGCATTCACCTGATCATATGGATCTCTGTTATTTGTCTGGATCTCCTGCAGGAAGAAATCCCAGAAAGGTGCTAAACGTTCAGGGAATGGCAAGGTGTGTCTGTGGCAGGCCTGAGTTTGGGTCAGGGTGGCAGAGGCCAGCTGTGCTCCATCCTGAGATCACCATGTGGTGGAAATTTCACTAAAGAACAGAACTGGCAGGTTCTTGGATAAACTCCACATATTAGGGCAGATTCAACATAGTTCTTTAAGCAGAAGTTATTCTTTACAGATGGAGTAGTTCCTCAAAGAGACAAGAATCATGCAGATGAAGAGCCTTGCAAGTGAACAATTCTCTTCCACTAAGTGATTTCCTTAAAAGTCAGGTTTTGCCAATCCATGGTTGTCCCAGAATTGTCATGCTGGGAAGCAGTGCAGTGGTTATTAAACAATTATTTTAATGTACAGCTCCAAGTACCATTCCAAATGACACTACTGAAATAATGAGACTCTGCTTCCCTTCTCTCACTTCTATACCCAGCCCAACTACAAGGAATTTTGGTAACATTTTGCTGGTATTTTTACTGACTGAACAAAATTAGACCTCCAGAACACTAACCTAAATTTGACTCCCTGAAAATACATTTTCTTTACTTAGAAAGTATCATTTACAGAGGAAACAAAGGAGCCCTTCTGAAATATATCAAAGATTTTCTGCAAGACTCTCTTAGTTACTTTCCCTTGAGCAAGCCTTTAATTTGGGTGGTTTAAGTCTTAAGAGTAGCATGGGCAGACAGAATTCCCACTTGGTGTTGAGCAAATTATAGCCATGCTGCATATTGTCTAAATGTCCCCTGAATAGCAACAGCCAAGGGTAACTCATCATTTCTCTTCAAAAGCCCAGTTCCTCTGAAGTTCCTCAGCCTTTCTCTCTCCCCAGCCCTGCATACTCCAGAAGGGACATGGGAGACAGAAAAGCCAGGATGCCTCAGAGCAGTGGCACTGAGCTCCCACGTGGAGCTCAAGCAGTTGCCATCAAGATTGCTCATCAAAATACCTCTCCATGCAGCTCCACTACACCCACCTAGCATATGGAAGGGAAATCTTGTGTTAGTTTAGATCTTACAGAAGAAATCAGAAGCTCTTGTGAAAACCTGGCCGTAAGTAAGTAAAAGCTGGATCAACAGAGCTGTGTTAGAGTGGACACGAGTTAAATGTAGCAAACTGAAACCTCAGTGTGTGTAAGTGCACACAGACATTTATATACTAGAGGGAAAGAACCTACAGACTCACCTTTAGGGCTTGTAGGCAGCTCTGTTTGCACTTGGCCTTTAGTCTCAGAGTTTCAGACTGAATTTTGTTGATGTTAGAGCAGTTCATTGTGTCACTGGGCAGAGCAGGATCAGCTCCCAGGTGTGTCCTGCATAAACAAAACAGAAATGCTGCAAGTCACTCTTACCAAGACAACTGAAGTCTGAGATACCTTTACACTGCTTTGTGGCATACACATCAGCTGAGAAGGATTCTACAAGCATCTCTTGCAGAGCATGGTTTTCTTTTTCCTATCTCCAGCTACTGTTGCTCAGTCTTCCCTAAAGCCTGGAGAGAAGAATCCCTTTCTAGCATCCCATATTCCCTTTACATAACTTGCCCAAACAGAGATTGCATTTCCAAGAAAAATTCTGTCTACAAATCACTAGGAAGCACCTCCAGTAAAATGAGCCCAAATCTAGACCTCTCTCTAGAAGAAATTTATCAGGCTCAGAGAACAAGAAGACTTTAATTAATATTTATGGGTAAGAAGAGCTGGAAAAGGAGTTCTTTTTCCATTGATACTTTCAGTAAAATCATCATTTTTTTAAAGTCAGGAAAACAAATGAGAAACAAGGAAGTTTTGTTTGTGAACAAATTTTCGTGTGTTTTTGGTTAAAAACAATTTATCTTCCCAGTTTTCAGATGTCCATTTTTCTCCCCCAATATCTTTTCCCCTTCAAAAAAAGAGACATCTTTTGAGAATAGTCTAATTTAGCTTAAGATCAATTTTCATTAAAAATAAATTGTAATGAATGACTTTGGATCTGCTGTAGATGGAGCACTAACCACTCCACATTCTAGATTTAATACCACTACTGAGCAAAGTTCATTCAGATGAGAAAGGCCTGCAGGGCTACAATTATGGTGCTTGAAACTGCCAGTTCAGGTCATCTCCTGGTGTATTCTGAGCTGAAATTTGGCTCAGCCCTGAATGTTGGCACCAGCAGGTAGGCCACAGCAATTAACTGGTTAGTGGGGTGGCTTAACAACAATCCTATGCTGAGTAATGTTTCTCCAGGCCAAAGGTACCTGTGACCACTCAAGGAATTATTTTCCAGTGAAGAACCACTGACTTCCAGCTGCAGTAAAGAGTTTTGGCACTGTTGTTTACTAAATGGGATAGTTACAGAAGTCCTCTATGGTTATTAACTGAGAACAGGCCTTCAGATTTGAAGACAATGTGGAATCAAACTGGCAGTGGACCCAGCTGCAGTACTGTAGTGGTTTTCATCTCTCACAGTTAGTGCAATGGGAGCTCTTCAAAGGCAGGTGAGGGCATTTTCAATATTTACATCTGTATGAAATGTACTTGGACAGAGTATCTGCTGCTTGGAAGCCTAACCTGCATGTAGACCTGAGAAGCCATGTAGTTTTAACCTCAATCTAGTGAAAGAAGACTCATTATCTCACTGCAGCCCAGGAGGCTTGTTGGCACATCTGCTAACCTAACCCATCCCTCTGCCAGGAGAGCACCTATCAATCCAGTACATCTATAAAGCCAGTACATCTATCCTTATCTATTGAGTTGCTTGTTAAATTATGCAAGAAAAAATGTTGTATTGACTTTACAACCTGCTTCTCTTACCCTAATAGCTTGTTATCTCACACTCCTTAAGCTTCATCTATGTATCTTTCTTTTATAGCTTAATGAAATCAACAAACGAAATCAGGAGAGCAAATTAATTCTATACAAAGGTCTTTAGCTTCTAAAGAAGGAACAGAAATCTTCACTGAAGCAGATTAATTCTCATCTAGTGCTCATTTCTGTGGCCCATGGGCAGAGCAAAGCAAAGAGAAAGCCCTAAGAGAAGGATGCTGTATGAATGTCTGGAACCACCTAACAGACTGCAGCAGCATAAAGAGAACTGAAAGAAAGAAGCCACTAAGGGACAGTGACCAGGGGACAAAGAAACCACTAAAGGGCATAACACAGGGGAAGCTTTAGCCCCCAAAAACATTGACTCATACACCTTTTGCTTCACAGATACTTGCAGAAAGATAGATTGGAAATCAACCCGATGTCATTGGAACACTTAGGAGATACAAAAACACAGAGCACAAAAAAGGAGAAACAGAAATGATTTATCACGAAAAGGAGAAACAGAAATCACTTATCACCTCTTTTTCTGATGATATTGTAAAAGCTTCAGTAATCCTGATTGCTCCTGACAGACCTGCAGGTCAGCAGATGGTGGGAGACTGTTATCGCTTTGCAGCAAGGATCCATTATTTTAGAGTTTCTCATCAACATTTTACAGTGTATGATTTAGGAAAGGGATTATTTAAAAAAGAAACAAAAAAGCTGTGTCATATTATTGTCTCTTCCAGAATGTTTTCTAAACAAATGTAAAACTACTGGGAATATTCAGTGGAATTCAAGTAATAAAATATTCCTTGGTATTTGAGAAAGTGAAGTGTTAGAAATGTGTCATCTCACTTGAAAGAGGCAAGAGTGGTTATTTGCTAAATAAGCCTGCTGAGTGCTGACTGAAACCCAGGCTAGGCTTCCAATGTGTACTAAAACCTGGAACCAAAATGAACTATTTTGACCTAAGCAGTGCATTGCCATGCAATGCAAAACACCACTGTAAATACAGGCATGTTTGCATGACAGTTCAGTACACTGTGCTCACTTCAACTGCAAGGACAGTGGTACAGAGTATTCCCTGTAATATCACCAGTGCACTGTTAGAGAAATAGCAAAACTCCTGCTCCCTCTGATGGAAGCCAGATCTGGCCTTTGCTTTGTTTGTTTTGTCTAAATAGGGACTGGAGTTTCTTCCAAATGTAGCTTAAATCACCACCCCAGTTACACAGCCCAGTTGCTCAAGTGCCTGTCTGAGCAGATATCTTGGCTAAATGTCAAACAATTCCAACAGCTCTTTGAAGACAAATATTAGACAGATGCTGGATCTGAAATGATTTCCCCAAGCACCATTCAATTAACCTGCTTGGCTAAAAGGGGGTACCAAAAAATCAATATTTTGTAACAGAAGCCTGTGTTTCAGATGAAACTGATCAATAGGCATCAGAGTCATTTCAAGACCCAAAGCTAGGTCTGTGTAGACCCTCTTCTGTAGCAGCCTGATCTATTTTTGCATTGACAAACCACAACCTTTGTCTCTTGGAAAGCATGGAAATCTTCCTGTAACATTTTTACTGCATTTACCAAATACTCAGTAGGATGAATTCTCATTCCCACTGCAGTTATTAAGATCAAACTCTGCACTGCCTCAGTGTGAATACTGATTCACCAAAGAACACTAAACCTGGTTATTAACTCTCATGACTGTACTAGTCTGCCAGTGAGGAATAGAGCTGAAAAACACAATAGTAAGTATGGGGGGAATACAAGCTGTGGGTGGTTTATAAGAAATATTTTGATTTTATCACCAAACAGGTATGAAATGTAAATATCCAGAAAGAACAAGCCCTAGGACATATTATATTTTGATTTACTGCATTCCTTCACAGTTGATATCAAAGTGAGGAAAAGGATTATCATCTTGAAAAATACTATTTCTCCATGTTGCTGTTGTCTTGAGAAGAGGTTTAAGGATATGAAGATTCCCTTCAGAAAAAAGACAACCAAACCAGCCGAGTCAGAAACACGAGGGATTCCTAGATAACCTCTGTATTTATTTTTCAAGATTATTTTGCAAGAACACTGAGAGAAATTATTTCATTTTAGGAGATTCTGTGAGAGATTCTGTGCAGCTCTGGGACTGCAGTCAAAATTACAGGTCCTTAGCATCTCCAGAAAGGTCAAGCTCAAGGTGGTTCATTGTGAGCTAAGGGCTCCTAAGTAAGGAAAGGTGGAAAGCAATGTTTAGTGGATCAAATGATGTGGGTGACAGATTGAAGGGTCTGGACAGATTGCCAGGGTAAGAACATGAGACATTTCCTACTAACTATGGCAGGGGGAGAAGGGAGAGGGAAATTCCAGATGATGAGGATGGAGGGTGTTACTGCACCCTGGGGAGTGACCTTAGAGTCAGTCATAGCTGTGGGGAAAGAACAAATGTGTTTATTAGAAATGCTACCAGGGAATGTTTTGCATGAAGCAGTGGAATTTGAATAGTAGATGAATGAAGCAGCAAATTATTACAGGGTTGAGCAATAGGCAGGACTGTGGAGTTGCTTCCTGCAAAGAAGATATTCACCAGGAAATGAGGCAATGTTGTGTGATAGGAGATGCTTGGAAATGGAGAGGTGGGCCTGAAAAACTTCCAAGTGTGGACAAGCTTTGAAGATGAGAGCTGATGAAAACAGCATACAAATGTGAACAGCAACAAAACAGGGAAATTGGAGACAGTCATGAAGTCTCTGAAGGACTGAGGGAACAGAAGTGTATCCATCAAAAGAGATGTTTTATGAACTGTAAGAGATAAAGCACCAGCAGTGAAGGTAATGAAAATATTAGATCAAGATGCAACCTGAAAAAATTGCTTTTAAAGTATATTCCAGTGGGTAATAATCGAATCAGTAAAGCACATAATGGATGAGAAATCTAGTTAACAGAGGTAGTACCTGCCAGACAATTATCCACCTAATTACTTTGTAAGTACTGTTTGTGGCACAGGAGAATATGGCAGGAGTGAAGATATTCAGAGTGTTAATTTCAACTGCTCACAACACACAACAAATAACAGACATGAAAACCCTCTTCAGAGCCTTTCCACTTCCAGCACACACCAGCACAGTGTGTGTGGTTTATGGCCCTCCAGGGCAGCCTGTGGATGCTCCACATGCAGAACTGCCCTGTCCTTGACAATGACCTCTCAGCTCTGCCACCTCATACACATTGGTTTGCTTTCTTGGACTAAGCTAAAGATTAAACTCTACTATAGAGAGAATTTATTTTTAATGATCCTTTTTGGAACAACAGTGTGGACTTATCGTAATAAGTCACCCAAAATGTTATTCCTCCAGAAATGGGCTCTGATTAAATAAACATGAAGGATTTTTCAAGGGGAATGTGTGGTGTAAAGGAAGCAGGTCAGAAATAACCAGCAGATGTCTGTGTCTTCATCACTCGTTTTCACTGGACTTCGGTTGCCTGATGCCTCTCTTGAAATTCACTGAATACAGAAAAGACAGAGTCACAACCACGGGCTGGTGGTATTTTAACGGACATAATTGTTCCTGTTGTGGCCGAGAGGTGGCAGCTGCACCCCAGGCTGGGAGCAGTCTCCACACATACCCCGACTGCTCAGGTCACACACGGGCTAAACATTCTTAGACTACCAAGCAGTAAAAATGGGTTTTGACTGGGGTCAAACATCAGGGTAACATTTAGTCATCACATGCCAGAGTAAAGTCTAAAGGACAAATTTTGGTGCAATATATTTACCTTCTACCAGTGGAGGAACTTTGGTTTCAGAGGAAGGAATGGAAACCTGGAAGATACATTGATATATACCATAATATATAGAAATAGGTGTGGCTCTCAGCTCTCTGGGCATTCATTTGTGATGTACTGATCACACCAATACACTGATGAAACAAGATCCTGGAGAGGAGGTGTCAGAATTTCTTCTCCCAGAACTACCAAAACTTACCAGCATTTTAATTCAGCCCAGAGGGGGTCCTAAAAGCTCTCTAATTTTGCAGAGCTTGTGAACCCTTTCAGACTGGGCTGGGACACTGAGAAGAGTTTAAAAAGCTGAGAGTACTGAGACAGAGCTTTTTCTGAAGCTATTCTTACAACCTGTGTTTCCCACTGGCAACCACCAGCTTAGCCAAGTACTCAGGCTACCCAACACCAACTGTAAAATCAGTAATTGCAATTAACAGTCACAGAAATAATTTGATTCCAAGCACAGCACTGTGGCTGGGAGAGCAGAAGTAGCAGCAACTTCACGGAGACCAACTGGGGTGTCTGGTACAATCTGTTAGAGCTTTGATGAAATGACAGTGAGAATCTGCAAAAAATCAAACAGACTCCTCTAGAAGGAAAAAGAGATGACACTTGTGTCTTTAGTGAAGATTCCTGCTCATTATTAAAACATTCTTGAGACAGAAGGAGCAAGAGAAGAGGGAAGAAAAATATTTATGCAAAGGTCTGACAACAGTGTAGAATTTTTTTTCCATTTGGAATTCAGCAGATTGTACAAAATGTTAGATAATTTCAAGAACATTATGGGGGAATGTACTTGAATATCAAAATGTTTTCTTAAGCTGTGTAGTACAGGCTACACACATTCCTCAGAACTACAGCTTTTTAGCACATTAGGTCTCTGTCTATCATCCTGGCCATGAAAAAATACAGTAGCACTACTGAAATTTGGAAATCACATTGTAATAAAGGATCTTCAAACACAGACAGCACCTCTGAGTGCCTCACAAACAGCATTAAGCAAAAGTATAGGAAAATCTTCCAAAAGTGAATTATTTTTATATTCACAGATATTTGGAATTCGTAATGAATTTAAAGTGGGCTCCAGATTGTGCAATGCCTGATAGATTAATAAAGGGAACTTTAGCAGTATTTACACTAGATGCCCTAGACATTTAAGACTGTTGAGAACCAAGGGAATTGTGTCACTGATCTGTAAAGGCTTCTCTACCCATTGAGGACACCCTTCTGTTCGTCCTGTCACAGAGAGTTCTGCAAACAGAACATCCATCTCTTCCTAGCAGCTTCACTCAGGTTACAATGCTCCTCTCTTGCCATTGTGCTCTCAGCAGCACTTGCTGGTGCCCTGGTGTATTCAGCAGTGTTCTATATTCACCCAACACTGGGAGCATTAGTGGCAGTTGCTCTCTGATTGGTCTCATTTGAGCAAGGAGACAGAAATGTGCACAAGGGACGTGTTCTCATTTTTATTTTTAGACAGATCTTTACAACCTTGAACAACTATCAGAAAAAAAAAAAAAAAGAAGCTGGTGCTGTAAACAAACTCTGAACTAGAAATGTTCAGTGAGTGGGCTCAGGAAAATGAAAAGGGTATGTGGAGTAAAGTGCATGGGGCTTCCTCAGTGGCATTTCTGTGTCACCAGAGTGTCTCCTGGAGCCACCTACCTGCGCATGGGTCCCCTTGGTCTGCTGAGGGAAACACCTCAGTGGCAGTTGCTTTAGGAGTATGACTGACTCGTGACACTGTGCACATGCAGGTCAGAAACATTACAGCATCCTCAAGCAGGTAGGAGAAATTGGCACTTCACTTGTGACAGCACGATGGAAGGTGGAAGATGGTTTATCAGGTTACTTGAAATTGTTTTCCTACAGCAGCTTGTTGGGATTCTTTACAGCAATTAGATGCTTGTATAAAATGGCAATAAGCTGAAGAAAATGTGACAGGCTACACCAGCTTCCAGATACATTGATGAGGATTTTGCATTGACAGACCCAAAGTCAGCTGAGTTAACTGCTGTACCAGTGTGGGTGTTTTATGGACCAGCATTATCATTTAAAACAAATTAAATTATTAAGGATTTTAGGCTTAGGGTAGATGCATGTAATACCTACTCATTTGAGAATGAAAGTTTGTAGACAAAATATAATTTATTAACATGAACAACACTTCTATCTCCCTGCAAAATGTTTTGGGATGTTGACATAAGAGTAAAGTTCTGAACTGGTATCAAATGAGCAATAAATTCTGCCAACTGCCCCCTCACTCCTCTCATTTTATTAAAAAATAATTGACTAGCCCTATAAACCCCCACATGGACTGCTTGTGGTCATGTGGTGATGAGTCTTCACAAAAAATAATTTTAGTTATGTTTTCAACACATAACCCCAAGTCTGTACATTCCTTCTTTAATGTGCCGAAGACTAAAGTCATGGACACAAGGACAGGCTATTTTGGGAAAATTCTAGCTGCAAAATGGGTTGTGCAATAACAGAAACCCTTGAATAATAATGAATTTGCCACGTTTTGAACTTAAGCCTGCATCAGACCCTCAAGCTGGCAGGATGTCTCCACAACACATGCCATCTGCTACTGCAGAGGTCCTGCCACGGCCCAGGTTTCACTTGCCACCACACTGGCAGCTATTCCAAAAAGCCTGACACCTATCCCTTCTTTGCACTGCTGGACATCCAGTCCCTGAAAAGTCAGGCAACGTGGCTGCTTCCTACCAGATGTGGGTGTGAGTGCCTTGAAAGCAGGAGGAAATGTTCATTTGCATCCTTTCATAACAGACACCTTTGTCTTTCCAAGTCCAAATATGGAAGCTTGCATAGACAAAGCCATCTGAACACAGGAAGAGAGAAAACCTTCTGAGAAGTTACACTGCTGTAGATCCTGGAATGAAAGTAATTACTCCTGGAGCTGGGAATCCAGCTCCTGGAGTACAGTCTATTTTTATTTATTCCCTAATGAGGATTAAAGTTAGTAGCCTCTGTACAAACATTAAGGTTCATGATGAACTTAGAAGGCAGATGGTAACACTAATGATGAGGACCAACCTGCTTTCTGTGTCTACAGCTGTGATTTGCAAAGAAATTTAGCCAGGTATTTGTCTCTCATCTCACAATTGTTTCTACTTACCTCGTGGTATTTCAGTTCTTGAGGCACTTTTGGAATGACAACATAGGTTTCTTTCCAGATGAAAGTGATACAAAAATAGGAGATCCACCCTTCTCACACTGCTCCAAGAGGGAATCCTCCCAGCAGCCACCAGCACACCATGGCTGCCATACAGGCTTCCCCACTGTGCTAAGGTCTCTCAGCAGCACAGTACAACAAATCAGACAAACTCTGCCTCTGCCTGGTGTTCGTTACTTGTAGTCTTGATACATTTCAGAACTGGGTTTTACATCTTTTTGTTGATTCTTCTCACTTTCTTCTTTAGCTCTGGTGCTCTTTTTGTGCCTTGATCTTTTCATCCTGCCTTCTCATGCAAACTTTATGACCTAACTCCCCTCTCTTCTCCAAAGCACCTCAACACCCCCCTTCATTCACATGGATTCCTCCAGTTCATTTACATGTCTTCCTTCTTTTCAACCTGTCTGTGTTATTATCCCAGCCACAGTTCCCCAAAGGTACAACCCACGAGCCAGAAGATTTGATTACATTGTTAGGAGACAGAGAAGAGCTTTCTAGCTACAGGGATTCTCAGGAGGTGATGGCTGACTGCTGGCTGCTCTGGGCCTTGATCACAGCAGGGCCATGGCAAAAAGGGTTTTCCAAAGATCCATGTCAGATGTGACAACAAAGCAGGTAAGATCTTCAGAAGGAAGATCTCCTTCCAGCTGGCAGAGGATTGTACCTGAACTCTCACCCCTGCATCAGTGGGCAGCAGCTTGGTGAGGTGACATGGCAGTGCCCTCTGCCTGCCTGTGCTCCTGGCTGGGTGGCACTGTGAGAATGAGGGAAAACAGAGCAGATCATCCACGCCTGAGGCCGCGGGTGGCTGGGGATGTGTAAGTGCTACATGGTCCACTGATGGAATACATGGAAAGCAAGGTTGTTAAGTAGCAACAGGGGGAGGAGCAGCAAGAAGCAATGTGATCTTGGTGCCATCAACATCAGCAGGAGGAAGGTCCTGCCCCAGTAGTGTTTGCCAGTGCAGAGTCTGGCTGCTGACATCACCACTCTGGGACAAAATTTTGCTCCAGAGGCCCAGACTCCAAAGAGAGGAAGGTTTTATGGGTGCTTTTGAAATGAAGTAGATAGCAAACTACAGTGTATTTGCTCTAAGTCAGGCACCACCTATCACCAAATAACCTTTCACACTAATCCTCAGCTGAAATGTGAAGAAATCAGCAAAATTTCAGCAGAGTCACTCAATTACTATGAAAACCACAGACACAGGGTTTACTGAGGGAAAATCACTGGGAGGAGCCCAGGACATTGTCATACTGCAGGGCAGAACACTAGAAGGGAGGGTATCTCATTGCAAAGTGAAATGGTGATGTAATTGTAACATTATTTTATAAACTGCATACACATTCATAACAACTTTAAGCTTAATGTACTGGAATGTCTTGAAATAACAGAAAAAATAATTAATCAGACCAGATAACAGACACAGAACACTGTTAATGGCAATGCCAGCAATAAAACCAAGAGGAATTTGTAGGCTTACATTGACCTGGGTTGGAGACCAACATTCCTTGTGTGTGTGTCAAACAGTTATTTATTTTTTCCTCCCTAAAAAGGCTAGTATAGGAAAATATAACAGCACATCTACTAGCAATGAGGCTCATGAAATTGAGGCCCAGATTGTGCTGCACGTCCTGTGAGAAACAACATCAGAAGTTACTGAATGTACTTATAAAAGTAGTGCAAGAGAAATGAGAATAGTAACAGTGTTCCGAGCACTGATATTGAGTGACCAAAGCACTCAGGCTTTGTTCTTCCCAAGAGCAACATCCCAAAAACTGCTGGTGTGACTTGGGAAAGCAGAGGTGTGGCCAGAAGCAGGACTGGGGTGAAACACTGGTGCTGATGATCACACGGTTTGAGATTCTGCCCTGTAAGAAACTTCTCTGCAGGGTGAATGCACATTTGTCACTGCAATACAGAGAATTCTGCCAGAAACAGTAACTACCATTTAGCAGCTGCTGGCATCCAGCACTGCTTGGGGTTGTAAAAGCTCATGGCAAGGGGCAGTCCTGAGAAGCCCCAGCAGCACTGGCAAAAGGGGAGCTGCTATTGAGGTCTAAACCCACCCTGTGATCTCCACTGTCTGATCCCAGCACTGGCCCAGGTGTTGGAACACTGATTTGGGTGGCATTCAGCTGATCAGTCTTTGTTCAGCTTTTCACACTGCAGGTATTTTTCTCACAGGCCTTTCATGGAATGTGCTCCTCAGCCTTGCCAAAGCCCTCCCACCATCTCCCAGCTGTGCTCAGGAGGCAGCATCACATCTCTTCTTATCACACTATTGTGTCTCGTTATGTTTCTACTAGCAACACTGCTGCTTTTGAAATTATTATTCTATTTTTCTCCCAGCAAGCAGTATTTCTCTTGGGCTTTTCAAGGGTTAGATTTTGTAAAATACTGAGAACTTTAAAGTCCCTCTGGCTTCTGAGGAGCACAGAGATGTCAGCACTGTGTGGGACAGAGCCCTGACATTGACATAGTCTTTGCACCTCCAAACCCTCAAAGAGTTGAAGCTGTTACACTGGCAGGACATGCTCTTCTTTGGGCACTGCAGGTGTCTACTTTGTCAGCAAATATTTTACTAGAGCTGTTTTTAAAGTTCTCCTCTTCTATTTTGTTTTAGGTGGGTTTTAAAATTATTTTTTTTTTACTTGTGCTTAACTCCTTAGACTTCTGAGCTTCTGTGTTTTCCCAAAACACATCTATTATAATTTCTCCTGTAATGCCATCTCTGCTCCTCCTTTCCCAAAATCATGTCTTTTTCAACTTCTCCCCATTTCAAACACAAGTACTAGAGCACAAAACAATGCTGGTCAAGCAGGGCTTTCATTCAAGTGAAGAAATGGAACTTGACTCTCCTGTTACAAAGCATTTAGACCTTCAAGAAGCAGCAGACACATCAGGCTGATGTTTCCTGTGTCCTCAGCCCCAGTCTTAGGGTAAAATTAAATGTGAGAATATTTGGAAAAGTTTCATATCGCTGCTTTTTAGATTTTGGGGCCTGAAAACTAAATTGTGTTTTCATCATTAAAGAATATTTTTGATGTTTTCCTTGACCACAACTGACTTGAAACCAGCTCCACTGCTGGATTTCCTTTTCCTTTGAATCTATGTATCAATTAAGGAAGCTGTAATTCTTAATAAATAAGCACATAGGCCAAAGAGGAACCAGTGCTACTTATTGTTTAGGGAAATAATTTGACATTTAATGAGTTCTTTATGGCAGCTGAAGAGGAAAGTAATTAACAATTGAAGTTGGGAGGGCCCCTGGCACTTCCTTCTAGCAAACACAGTAGTTGTGTTTTTTTACAACACAATCTTGCATATTTCCTAAATCATATGTGCTCATGTTATTCTGACTTTTGTTAGATGAACAAATTAAATCCATATGTAAACCCACACAATAACTAAAATGTTAGATATGAAAAGCTGGTGTGGTACTGTCCATCTTGCAGAATGATCTCATGAGCAACAGTTTCTAATGTATCTGAATCAATCCAGCTGAATGTTCCACTGACTAAACTTCTGGGTATCATCTGAAGTCATGTCCATCAAATCAGAGGCATGCCAGGAGAAGACCAAATTCAAAAGAATAATACAAAACCCAAAAGACTCTACATTTGGTTTTAAAATCCCTTTTTTTTTCTGATTGCTAATCCATGAATTAATAGGCAAGGCAGCCCTTGGTGTCTGGGCAGAGCAGACAGTGACACTCCAGTCTGGTAGGTGGGAGCTCAGGACCCTGCTGGGGGCAGCTCAGGACCCTGCTGGGGGCAGCTCAGGCTCAGACACGGGCTGTCCCGTCCTGCCAAAGGGAACTGGAAGGGAGCTGGAGTGCAAAAAGAGACAGAAACCACTGCCTTCAGTGGAATGTGAGGCATGCTTTCTCCTTTGTTTTCCAGCATGTTTGACTGTTAAAACATTGTCTGTAGCTTTGGATGTCTCCAAGTGTAAGCTGGCCAGAGCTACAAGGTGCAGAGCTGCAGTAATGCCCACGCGGGCAGCAGAGCAGTGAAGGGACAGACAGATTCTGACAGACACACAGCCTTCAGCCTGGGGTTTCTGTGTGATCAGCCTGCCCTGCTGCTGCTGCATCTAATCAGTACCACGTGCCCCATCTCCCATGTAAGCATGTTTTGGAGAATACTTTCTACAATAGCTCATCTGTGGATTCAACCACAAATGAAATGTCTTGCTTATGCTGCACTCCCTTTCCTGCCTGCCTGCACAGAAGAAAATGAGCTGTTTCTTCACTTATCAGGCAGCCTGGCTCTCTCTCTACTACAGTCTGAACACATTCAGCATCCCTCCAGGGCTGTTGTATTTCTAAATTCCCTACAGGCACATATATGCACACACATGCAATAGAAATGTATCATGATAGCTTCCCGTTGCCATGCAAATGGGAAACAAACATGGAATAGTTCTGACTTTAAAAGCCTTTGTGGAGCATTTGCTCAATGGAAAGCTATTGGTTCTAATGCATACATATCTGAAGTCAACAGAGCCACATACATTGCTAGGTAGTTGCAGTAACAAAAATAGTATCTTTCAAGCCAGATCTTAACTCTTTAAAAATATGAAAATTAGATTTTTTTTTTTAGAATGGAAAACTATCCAGCTGGTTTCTTTTTACTTGTACAGACCCATTACCAACGAAGTCACCTCACCAATCACTAACATCTCTGCTTTCTAGTCATGTTTTGCTACAGAGCACTGCTTCGTTTGCTTCAGTGCAATCTGAACAGCCTTCTGCTGTTCTTGTCCCATGTGCTTTGAGAGCAGCCACCCACTGGTTTGAATTCTTAGAGAGCTCAGCAGTCCCTGGAGGCTGCTCTGCTGCTGTTTACTCAGTGCCACTCCTGAATGGCAGAGGGGGACCCTCAGACCTGGCACAGGAAATCATTCACATTCCTGGTGCTCTCCAAGCAAACACAGCTCCTGCCTCTTCCCACCTCCCCTGCAGCAGGCTGTCAGCAGCCAGTCACAACACTTAGCAAACGTCTGCCACGAGATGGACAATTCTCTAGCATAGAGCAAAAGTGCATTTTAAAAAGTCATATTAGTGAGAAACAAACAGAATGCGTTTAGCATTTCCTTAACAATATTTTGCTGTCCTTAAAAGCTTGCTGAGAAACTAAAAATATTTCATTTGCATTCATCAGTAAATCCTCAGAACCCACTTGTGAGTTATGTCCCATTTTGAAGTTGAGGAAATCAAAGCAGGAGATCAAATGGTTTCTTTAGTCATGTTTCATTTAGTCAAACAGCAGTGTCTGTATTTCAGCAGTGTGCAGAGGGGGCATCTGAGATTTATGCCTCAGGGGCTGCACAAACACACACACAGTTTCCAGCCCCACAGCACTGAAATTCCACATGAAGACAAACCAAGAGGCTATGGTGAAAATGGGGGCACAGACTGGACTTTCCTACAGTCACACAGACAGAAATGCTGGTCTCTGATGCCACACTGAGATAAACACAGTATAAATGTCAAACCTGCTTGCTAGATCAAATACAGACATGTGATCCATGCCAGAGGGACCAAACTACCCTTTTATTCCCCCCCAACAACCACTTCTCATTCTTCTTCCCTTTTTATATGCTCTTAATCTCATATGTTACTACTAATTTTCTGGTACCTAGGTAGTCCTGGCAGGGAAACAAAGCTTCAGGTTCCTCAAAGAGAGCCACATTCTCCTGTGTAACAGATCTATCATCACCTACAGGAACATCACCCTTCCTTTAGCTTTTGAAGCTGCAGGTACTTTATAACATATGTCCCACCAATGTTTTGGCAGAGCTGTTCAGTAATGATTGCAGGGAAACAACTCTGGAAGCACCTATTACAAAATTTCTTATGTGCATGTCCACAAGAAGATATATTAAAAGTTTGTATTTTTTTTCTATTCCTTTTATTTCAGTTAGCAACATATAAAGACTGCACAGGTTCCTCTCAGATAAAACCAACAAGTCAAGCTGGTTTTATAAACAACTGAGATAGTTACTAGTGAGATGAAGTCCAACAGGATCAGGATTATTAAGATTAATTTTTTTACAGTTTAATTCACTTCAGGATTTATATGAAAGATTAAATTACCTGTACAACAAGTTTTGGGGTGTGTTCTTTGGCATACTTGATTACCAAGAGTCAAAGTCCCAGTGAAAATCCCATTGCACAGAGCATCACCCTCTGCACAGTGAGACCTCCAGGGGCTCAGCCACATCCATGGGAGAGCAAGAGCCACCTGCAGTATTCCCTCTTCTCAATCCCCAGTCAGCCAAAAAGCAGAGAAGCAGAGAGCAGGCCAGTCCTTGGTGCTTTCTGCTCACGTAGTCAGGAGCACATGAGCATGAATGAGAATGTGTGAGCTCAGGGAAAATGAGAAATGAATCCCACTTTTTCCAAATGGCAATCTTTGAAAGCACACAAAGACTGTTAGCTCTTCTGGGCTGCTCCTAATAATGGTTGAGAACTAAGTCTTCTGTAGCTGTAAAAGATTAGGCCTTGTCAGGATTGATTTAAGAGTTTATATTGACTACTTAATACCCTAATATTTGAATGTCTCCTTATAAAGATTAAAAATAATAGTTTTTTAAATTGCAATATTTAAAAAAAAGGGCAAAGTTTCCCTCCTCCTTCACCTACATAAAAAGAAGCTATTCTATTAAAGAAGTGTTTTAATACAAGGGCTAAGTCTTGTTAAATTGGGTCTAAAGCAATTAACCTATTTCTTGCTGCCAGATTTATTTGTAATTTGACCTAATTGAAGACTAAAACCTTTGCTACACCTGTCTGAATTGCTTTTTTTCTTCTTTATTGAGCCTGAAAAAACACCATGGCTGGAAGAGGCTGTGCCCAGAGGAATTAAACTCAAATGAGGGTTTTGCTCTGCTTGTGGGTAAGCATTTTAGGGGCTAAGTATTTCCAGGAGCTGTTAGGTTGTCTTGCCCTCATCGAGCATTCTGCTTTATTTTAGGTTACTTTTATTCTTATACCACTATTGTAAAAGAAATCCAAATACTGGACACCCTTAATTTTAATTACTTTAGCAGGATGATATAGCTATTCAGCATTCACCAGGATCTTTGTGTCCAAAGAATAGCATCTCTTTCCCAAACACCCTGTGCATAAATCCTAACTATATAGATTTTGTTCTTTATCTCAAGATTTCATCTGAAATTAACTTACTGTACCTCAAACAGTTGCAGATTACAGACCTAAAGAAGCAATGTCAGACTCCCCTTTTTCCCCAGCTTCTGAGAGCTGCTGTAAGGACACTAACAGTGCTAGACCCAACTAATTAAATTGGGATTATGGTTGTTTTCCATTATCACAGCAATCACAGTGTGACAGATTACTTTGCTAGAAGAAGCATGAGGCACTGGGTATGTCTGTTTTGTAAAAGGAGGTGCACTGCAGAGATTCATGAGCTAGTGCTCCTTGAACCAGCATTTTTATATGACATGACACTCTGCCAGCAGAGATACCAGCTTAGAGACCAAAAAAGCCACAAGTAGCTATGTCCATTATTTGCTCTGAATGAAAGTAATATTTTATAATGAAAAATAAGGTGAAGATGCCAAAATACCCCGTGTGTAATGGTGACTAAAAATTAGACTCTATGACATAAAGGAAGCTAAAATGAATCCTGTTTCAGGATGGCTGCTGTGGGTTTTTTCCACAAAGAGCTGAGATAAAAGGTGCATCACCAAGTAGACAGGTCAGAAAAATGTCAGCTGATGGGCTGTGGAGAAGACTGTCAAAAACTGCAAATAATTCTGGTTTGATATCACAAATAAAGCACTTCATAGAGGCTGGAATGCTTGGTGAATTGTACATGACATTTTCACTGATGTGGTATAAAAGCTCCCAAGGCAACATCTAAATTTTATCTAAGACTTCCTTTTCCTCACTTAAAGCTGAATGATTTCCTTCTATGGTTTTATCAATGGGCCAGAAAGGCTGATAAGATTGCTTCCTTCCTCTGGTAGATATGTTTGGACTTCTGCCATCCAGTCTTGAAAAGTAATACGTTTGCTTTCCTGTCCTGTGCAGAAGCAACTAGTGGGAGGCAACTGTCTCCATTCATAAAATCTAGCTGGAAGACTAACACAAGCAAGAGAAAATCAAGCTAAGAGGCAGGTTTGCATTTGAGCTACTCCAGTTCTCAGCCATTGCACCTCTCATCACCTCCTGCTGGAAGGACAACTGCAGGAGTACCACGAGGCAGATCTCAGAAGCCCCCCTGCCTGTGAACTGCTGTCAATCCCCTTGGTGGTGATTGGGGTCTGAACATTCCTCCTGCCTCTCCCTTATTATCCCGACTTCCAACCTGTTCCACACTTCTGATAGAGAGCTCTCCTCTGCTCAGTCCTTTGCACACCATGGTGAAGTGTGTGTGAGGGAGATGAAAGCATGAGCTCCTTCAGCCCTGCCCCGTGTCTCTCCTGTGAAGGAGAATTTCTAGGGCTGCAGCTAAAGTGATTCTGCATGTTTGTGGTGTCATGGGAAAGCTCCTTCCCTTCCCACTTCATCCTCACAGCAGGAAGAAGAATTTGGGACTTAGTAGAGTCTGCAGTATTTATCAGACTTGTTCCTGCATCCCATGTGGGACAGCAGCCCAACAAGAGTGCAGCAGCTCCAGGGAGCTCACCATGCTCTTGTGCATCACTAAGAGGTGTGAATCAGTAGTTACCTGCTTCCTGAGCACCAGCACAAAGGCAGCAGCTGTTTGTCCAAGATAAACAAGATCACATCCTCCTGGACCTAAAAGAATCAGTCCTGAACTGCTATATATTGCTCTAAGTACAAAAAGAGCACTATCAATTCAGAAACATAAAGTTCCCATAGCGTTTTTTCTGTGCCAGTTTGAGCCATATTTATTAAATATGTATATACATAAATATGTATGTACTTATGCACATATACAGAAACACATAGAAAACTGGATTAATTATCTGCTTTTTAATTTCTTAAATTCTATAAAAGCCTAAACAAACATATTCTATGGTCCCCAGCTTCAAAAAAAGAATGCCATCCATTCAACTGCAGAGAGAGGCAGCTGCAACAAGATGGAACAAATTAAATTCCTAAATTATGATACGGTTAAGTTGAATATGGCTTGGAAAAAACTGCACTTCTAGTGAAAATCAACCTCTTGAGGAAATTTAAGAGGTGAAGTCATAATGTGGGTTACTTACTGCCAGACGAAAACAATATCATCCCATGCAGAAATGCTGATTTATCTGGCAGTAATCTGGATATTGGGGGTATTGAAAGTATTTCTCTTCAAAAGATTCTAGTTTTCAGAGTCATTAAATCTGAGTTTTAACTCAAAAATGGGAATCTTGAATCTTTACCACAAAAAGAAAAAAGCACTGCAAACAGGGTAAGAGAAGTAACAAATCAAGAAATCTTGCAAATTCATTTGGTTTAATTTTCCATGACAAAAAAATATGTGGTTTGGTGGTCTGGGTACAGTAGCAAAAGCCAGGGATTTCATATTTCCAGTCCTGCCTGAATCAATCAGTGGCCTTAAGAAAGCTCCACTGACCCATCTGACTTAGTTTTATAGTGGAGAAAGTTCAGTAAGAAGCAATGATAATAATCTATTATTTTTTACTATAAAGGAAGAGATCTATAACTTTGAAATGGGACAGAAAGGCTTCCTCAAATTTATCCCTTAAGGAATAACACCAAAAGAGTATAGAATAAAAGATTTCCTTCTCTTGAGGATAGCAGTAAAATTTGGACCTTGGCAGAAAAGGCCTAAAAATATAGCCTAGACTAAAAACCCCTAGGTTCTACAGAACTGAGAAATGTTCTGTAGGGACATTGTGTAAAAAAATGATAGAATTTTCTAGATGATGACAGCCTTTCTTTGGAAATGTTACAAGCCTATAGAAGAAATACCAGTTTCTGTCTATATTGATTATTGTGATAATTTTGTTATGATCTGATATTTATAGGTAGCTTGTAATATTCTGTTAGAACTGAAAAGACATCCTTTAAAGAAAGAATCAAGTTTCCATGCCTGAAGCTCTAGGTTACTTGTTGTTTAGATTTTACAGTACAATTTTACCTGGAAAGTTTTTGCCCTTGCTTTATACTTGGGAACTTAAATGAAACATGAAGTAAATATATAGATTATAGATGCTGAATGAACATGAGCCTATGTTTGCAACTGACTCTTGATAGAAGATCAGCATCAGCAGACTCGTTTTGTTTTGATTTGCTCCTCTGTCTTACAAAGTTGCTGCTCCCCAGGATGTTATTTTGACTCCATTCTAAAAGTATGGATAATGCCACCAGTCAGCACTGGGGAGGGAGTTGGTGCAGTGTCCCCTGCTCCTTCCAGCTCCACATGGGAGCTGCTCCACTGGCAGTGAATTTCTGCTCAGAGGCAGGACAATGCAGATGGCAGCCAGACAGATGTCAATTTACATACATTCAAACATACCAATGCAGAAAGGCAACTTCATCCCACTCCCTGATGCAGATATTCTGCCATATTCACTTAATGAAGCATTCCATCAGGACTGTGAGACTGCCTCTGCTTTCTGGGGTCAGCCAGCATTTGGACGTTGCATTGGATGGGATCAGAGCCCTGGGAGAAGTGATGGAAGTGAAGAAACGCAGCCCCAGAGCAAATGCACTACAACTCTGAACTGGGGGCTCCCTTTCCTCTAACACATCCTCATTCCTCCTGTAATTCTTTACTGTGAGACATGCCTGACCTCCAATGGCATCTACAATTGTCAGTGGACTCCTGGAGCCCCTTCTGTCATTAGCTTCTCTGAGCTAGAAACTGCTCAACCACTCAGTTCTGTTCTGAAACTGAACTCTCTGCCCTGGGACCTTCTCCTCATTTCTGGAAGTGCTGCACTTAGAGCTGAAAGCTACAGAAGACCCACACAGCTCCAAATGACTCAGACACATTGTCTTTCCAGTCACAGGCTGCCTGGGAACGTTTGGTATTCCCAGTCTCAGAAGCATAAGTGTAAAAGTTGGAAAATGGAACAATGAACATGTGAGAAATTGCTTATTTAATGATTCCTGTTTGTATGCAGCTTGAAAACCTGAGGAAAAACTGATTTTTCCCTGACTTAAATAATTGGAAAGTATGCAAGAAAATGGAAACATTTCCAGTACAGTAATTCTTAGTCTGTTCTTGGAATAACTCTTTAGGCATTTGCTATCCCAAGTATCTATCATTACCAGGAACTTAGGTCAGCAGACAGGTTTTTGTTCCTTTGTTGACAAATCCCAAATAGCTAATTATAACATGGAAGTATGGAAAATTGATTTTATAAGTGCTGAGATTTGATTTTTTTTTAAGCATTCTTCCAATTCCAATCAGTCCTGTGCATCCCCTCACCCAAATCCTCTCCAGGTATCTCTGTCCTTTCAAAATATCTGCTAACATTTAAAAAAACCATTCCAAGTGACACACCCATCCTCCTTTAAATCAGCCTCTGCTCTTTGGGATACAGCACAAACATTTTCAGACAGTGGTGGATTCAGAGGAGTTAGGCTAAGACACTTAACTTGGTTTATGCCTTACTGACTCTTTTCTTTTCACTTCAGTTAACATTAAGAAATGTATTTTTCATTTGTCATTTGGGAGAAGTTGGAGAGAACCCGGACCTTTTCCTGTGTTCAGACTAGATCAAAGCCTTTAAACACCTAGCTGTTGACTTAGAGTCTTCTTTAATACAAGGGGGAAAAAAAAAAAAACCCAAACAACTTTTAAACTTGAGTTACAACACTTTTGGTAATTTGACATGGTCATTGCAACTCTGAAGCACTGAGTGTCCAAAGGGAAATTAAGAGTGTTGTACTTGGTGCCACAGGTTTCAGGTGACCACATTTTAAAATAGGTGACATAGGGAAAACTGAAACATTCCTTTATTTGTAGGCTGGGCATACACACAGTTTATAACTCCACATTTTTACTGACCCATGAAAAGCCTTTCCAGATTACAGTCTGACTTTGGATTCAAAGGATTACATTAATTCCTGGACCAAATCTATGGACAAATATCATTCTACATGAAACAAACATTCCACCCCCAAACAGGAGATGTGAGAGATTTTAAGAACTCTATATATTTAGTAAGCCTCTAATACTAGTGACCTCACTTCTAAAAACTTTCTGTTTGCTAGTTTGCTAAAGCTAAACCACAGAAGACAGAATCATTATTCTACGAGCCTATGTACGTCTGCTGGTCACTCTATTCTTCAGGCAAAAGAACTCCTGCTTGTGATTAGAAGGAAAGCACAGTGGCTGCCAAACATCTGTGAGAAATTGAACACTGTTCATTTCTAATCTGAAACCTGAGTGGACAACTAGTTGTTGGCCTCTTCTGTCTAGACTGGTGTTGTTCCCCACCCCCACCTCCATGTAAGAGGGTCAGCCAGGAACCTGCAGGACAGAAAGAAAATGGTCCAAATGACTAACGCTTTTCATTCAAGCATTCAGAAATCACTTGCACACTCTTTTCTTCCACCTCCATCCAAAACAAATGGCTGTAAGAGGAAAGCTTAATATTAAAGTTGACATTTTATAAGAAGAAAACTGCTGGCAGAGGTTCTAAGGAAAGACATGCCCTGGTTTTAATTTGTATTACGTAGAGGGCCTCTAAAAGTGCAAAAGCATGTGGTATGCTTCAGGCTCCTTGCAGCTACAAGACTGGAATGAGAGTGAGTTCATTTGTGCCCTTATTTTATTGACAGCTCTTTCCACGTGAAGGTGGGTTTATCCTTACCTCTTTCTTTGGGCTTTTACCTCGAATAAAAATCTGTCATACAAAGAACACTGTGGAGTGTTAATTAAGCTTTCCAAGTTATGCTGAGGCTGAAGAAAAGGAAGTATTCTGGCCCTTCATTTGACAGACTGGTGAAGGGATTTATGTATCATTGGAAAAAAAACAGTGAGGGAGTTGTCTCAATTTACATGTCAGCACTTGGAATTAAGAGCAACTATTGGCAGTTAGAGGATGATTTTCAAAAGGTTGATTATTCAGAAATCCAGCTAAGTTTATTTACTAATTCAGAGCATAAACAAGCTTAGCTACAGAGCTGTACATACAGAAGCAGACTGCTACCTCCACATCTCAGTGTAGTGAATTCAACATCATCATATTGGCAAGGTGGAAAGGTTCAGGCTCAGCTAATGAGTATCAGCATGAAGCCAGCAGAGGAGAGTTCATAGGTGAGGATCTCAACAGAGATGATACCCAGTGACACTAGAGTAATGCCAGCACAGATCACAGGATCAATGGCAGGAAGCTGGAGAGCCATGATGCTGATGGGGTCTCATATGTTGAATCCATTTTGAAAATGTAGCTTTTTTGCAAATAAGAGCTGTGCTTTTACACTTCAATTCAGTCTTACTCATCTGTAAGGTGGGAGGGTATCAGCTTGCAAGATGACCCTATTGTTATTGAAACAAAGCTTTCAGCATTCAATCATTATAATAGATTTGTACCCAGTAGATCAGATGTAAGAACTTGTAAAGCAACATCTGTGATTAACAAGATAAAATGCCTCTTTTTTTAGTTCCCATGGCATTATCTCTCCTGAGAACTGGATTTTTTTCTTTCAAAAGTGTTAAGTAAATCTGTGAATTCTATTGTACTTTTATCCATTTGAATAATTTCGATGTTCTGATTCAGGAGAAGCACATTTTGCTTTTAAATACACAGTATCTAACAGGTTTCTGCTAAATCCTTATTCATATTCCTCCTGCTTAGCTTTTATTCTTGGCTATAAAACCAGAAATGGCATTCCAACCTGCCTCATTATTTTCACATTAGGCCTTTCTTCTCTTCTATCTGGGCCCTGAAGGTTATATGCTGTATAAATGTGTATAAAACACATTTATTTGCATATTACACAAATACTCATTCTATTTCCTATGCAAGTCTACTCCACATGTTCAGTACTTTTATACTGACTTTTAATACAGATTTGTTCAGCTCCACATTTTTTAGCCATCTGCTTACCTCATGCAGTTGATTCTAGTGCCTTTACTTGTTTGTTTCACACCAGATCTAAGCACACCACACTCTGCCAGGGCTCCAGCTCCACCTGCTCAGCTCACCAGAGCCTTGGCTTTGCCACCACACTGCAGAGGGTGACCAGGGCCCCTCAGTGGGTTTGTAAGTGACAAACTGTTCCAGCAGGGAGAGGGGAAGGCAGGGTAACTCCACTGCCCTTCCAGTGCCAAGCTCTGCAGAGCTCTGGCTCCCAGGGCCATCATGTAGAGACAGCTCACACTTTGTCACATCACCACCACGAGCAGCCAGTGCAAGAGTCTCACTGCCCACCCTGGGATAAAGTCCATGTTCTGCATATACAGTCTGGTGTTTTTCTGAGTACAGTCATGGGTTTGAGGGCTGAAGATAAAATCAATCTCATGAGAAGTTTTAGATGTTAGGAGCTTTGGAGAAAAGATCTGGTGACTCTGATCTGCCTCAGAATTTGTCTTATATCATCTTTTGGTGGTGAACACTTTTTTGGGTGGGTTGAAGTAACTCCTTTCCTCCTAGCACTCAGATTCAGACCCCCTGATGTAATCCTAGTCTGCTCTGGGTTTGTTCTTGTTAGTTGGGAATTCCCAGAACAATGCAAACACATTTGTGTTTTTAGCACACAATGTGTCTTTTCTATCTGCAAAACACTTATTTAAGCTACTTCTCTTTCCTATTGGCTAAAGTATTTTATTATTCTCAATTGATTAGATGGATTTATTGTCATATTAAAGTATGAGATGATATTATGACTTCTGCCTTCATAAAACAGATCAAAGAAACAGAGTATTAGAAACAGAATGAACAATTTGGAGTATGTTTTGCACTTTTACCTTTTGTTATCTCTGGTACTTCTGAGCAATTTAGCAGATTAAGAAACTACTCCTCAAAAATGAAGACTCTCCATTCCCAGTGTAAACAAGAGGTACTGAAAACAATACAGTGCTAGAATGGTGTGTAATTTGGACTCTGTATTGGCCACCTCCTAGAAGAGTACGAGACAAGTGTAAGCAGAAAGGAGAAGAAAAGAGGAGGAGCCAAGCAGCAGAGGTGCAATGTACCCAGGAGGGGAAGCTGGTCATAACTCTGCTAATCAACAGCCCAACCTATCTCCTGCTAAGCTGACATTGCCTTTCAGTTGATAATGCAACTTCTCAGCACCACTGTTTCAGAACAAGTTGTACTTGGCAGACTTCCACGGTGCCGAGTGATCCCTCTCCTGTGGGATTCCAGAGCTTCCACAAACACAACAGGTCACTTTCCACTACTGTGACATAAAAGAAAGAGATTGAAAATGTCAGTGTTGACATTGGCCCCCTGCTGAAATCAGTATGCAGAACCAAGCTCTGCTTACAGTGCCCAAGTTAAAGGGAAATCACAGAACTCCCTCCTACCCACCCGACTTCACCTCTCCCACACAGAGCCACCCTACCCCGCTCAACACTTGGCTGGAGGCTGAGAAGAGTGGCCACAAAGTGCTGAATCTGACCCCTTTTTAAGGAGCACTCCTCTAGCTGCAGGACGAGACGGGTCCAACAGCCAGCACTGCCTCGCCACCCCAGCTCCACCCCTGGTGCTGGAAGGAGCTCCCAGCCACCTAGCAACACACACTCCGGGTGTTCTCTCAGCTTCCTTGTTGGTAAAAACACCTTCTGGAACATTTTGTACTTTTGAAGGATTTATTTTTTCTGTGAAGTAGTCAAGAAATGTAAAGCAGCATTTTGGCTGTAAATGAGTACTGCAGGGATTGCCTTTTAAGTCCTTGTACAGTAAGAAATGCCTTTTTCTTAACCATGTGACTTAGTAATACACTTAAATATACTTAAGCAAATGCTGAAGAAATGCTTTTTTTCTTTTCCTATCAGATTCATTTCAATTTCACTTTCAGCTCCTGCAAGCAAAACCAGTACTAAAGTCTGAATATTGAGCATGAATGAGTGGAATGGCATATAAACCAACTGATGGCCTAGAGAAATTAGCTGGTTAGTACAGTTAGCAAATGGGATCACAGAACTAGAGGATGGCAGATGAAAATGCTTTGGAATGTACTCCATCAGTGTTCCTACTGCCAGGTCACATACTACAACTCCAGCAGGTTTACAGCTCACCAGGTTTCTCTCCCCAAGGTGTGCTGTGTCCATCCCGGGGAGAGCACACTCTTCAATAAATCAGAACTAGATCAATTCACACAATTTCAGGTGTAACCCATGGTGTCCAGAAAGAATAAATAATCAAATCAGGATGGTTTTGCTTCCTAAACAGACTTTTAAAACACCAAAATCCTCAGTAGGCCAGTGATGAGTATCACCACCTTCTGTATCCCATTATCTTCACATTAATGAGCAAATGAACTGTGAAAGATGCTGGAAAACACACAGAGAACACTGGTTAACCAGCCAGATTTATTTGATTGTTAATAAATGTTATTGATGCCATGCTTCTGTAGTCCAGTTGTATGGCACTGCCATAAGCTGGCATTTCTCTGTACCCACTCCTGTTAGGACTGGAGCTGGCTGCTTAACAACCTCCCTGCCTCCCTGGATGTCTCCTCTGTGCTGATACATTTTCTGAAGCCCTAAGGCAACTCAATACTAACAGAAAACTAGAGTCTTTTTTGGAATCCCTGCAGTAAATGTAGTTCTCTGATTGTGAAATGGGATTCCAAATCTATCAATATGCAATCACTACCACTTTTATTTTGGAAGCAGCACCAGTAACACGTATCACTCTATCTTTAATGAAATGTTGGTCTTCAAAATCTTGTATCTTTCAAATAGTGTTTAATAAAGGTTGTATGGATTTGTATTCTTTTGATATTCTACTATATACTAGTCATTGATCCTCCTACCACAGCAGCACAGATAAAGAAGACATTCTCCCCTGCTCTTGCAGTTCTTCATCCTGATTCTGGGACAAAGTGCCCTGGTTTAATCCACAGCTGAAAATTCTATTCATGCCTATATATGTTCTTAACTCACAGTTACAGCAAGGCTAAAATGTGACTCTCAGTCACTTTTGAATATCCTATTACATTGGCCTGGCCTAATTAGTTTCATAAATATGAAACATTAGAAATAAAAAAAAAAAAGAAAAAAAAAGAAAAAAAAAAAAAGGATTAACTGAAGTTCTCTCACTTATTATACTTTAATTACTATTACTGCAACAGCTTGAGCCAGTTTTCCTCTGTGGATCAAATGATGGAAAGTTTGAGTTGTACTTCTTTTCCAAATTTTCCTCAAATTCCCCCTCAGTCCAAGAAACTGAAATCTCAGAAAAGCCTTTCACAGATATGTGAAACCTACTCAAAAAGCTGAATAAATAATCATGTAGATAGGCTGCTCTGAGCTACAAAAGCCACTATGAACACTGATTGTGGATTCTTCCTCTATCCTTTAACTACTTATTCACCCAAATGCCAATCTTCCCTCCTAACCTCTGACAGCCTAACTTCTAAGGGAGCTTTTGATAAGTGAGATTTTTTAATTGAATCATCCTCTGCCCATCAAGTCTGTGAAACTTGCTTGACAAATGCTTACTTATTTTTTGGACCAGATATTACACCTGATTACACTCTCATCTGATTCCCAGAACATATCTTTCCAAGGTTAATATCAGACCGTGATTATATGTAGAGAATTGCACAGGGACAAGTTGAGAGTATGAACAGGAGATAAAATGCATGGTCAGCAAAACTGTATTTTAAAATAAGCTTTGCTGCTTGCTTTAGAGTGATCTTGGGGGGCTGTTCCCAGCAGTTTACTATTTGTGAATGTAGGATTTTCTTACTGAGCAGACTCATCAGTAGTAGCTCAAAGCAGAAATGACTCTCAGGCTGGGAAAGATAACTGGAAGGAGCATTACACATTGCCAAGAGCCTATAAGATGAGCATTAAAAACAAAAGTACACTGAGATTATGGACCTGGTGATGTTCAAACCTAGACACTGAACTAAAGACAAGGTATGTTTTTCCCATAAATCCTATCTCTAAATGAGAAGCATAAGGAATGACAGCCCCATCCTGCCCTGGGAGTGCACTGCATTTGTGCCTTGCAGCAAGCAGCAACAAGGCATTGAGCCGTATGATTGTTACTTTAAGCTGTGGGAGGACATTACAGATAGACAAATGGTTCTTAGTGCTTCTGTTCCTTAAATTCCAGCCTTGTAAGATGGGCTTGTATTTTCATTTCTCTTAAGCCTAACACAGAATCTGTTATCCTTGATTCAGTAGCATGTCTTTACTGGAAAAAAAAAATAAATTGCATTTTTGCCAGCTAAGGATCTAAATCAGATCTGCACTTCAGTTTTGTCAGCTTTCCTTTGTGTGTTGTATTCAACAACAACACAACTCCTACACAGCTCTGTCTTGAAGAGAAACTGAAAAGATCTTCTGTTGGGTCTTGCTGTCTGGTTTTGGTACTAAATAAAAATACAGGCTGTTTGTTTAGGGAAGCATTGATATGATTCATCCTATTAAAGAAAAGGTGCATTAGAAGTGAATGAATCATTGTTTGCTCTACAAGCACATCCAGATGTGCAGTAACTGCCCTAGAACACTCTCCTGTATTGAAGCCAAAGATACATCTTGCTTCTGGAGTTTACACCTCCCCACTTTGTGCACAGATACTCCATTCCACTCCATATCCTACTGATACAGGCACTGTCAGCACAACAGTCAATCCAGTGCTACCCACTGTATCCACAGTCTGCCAGCTTTGGATCACACCTCACCTTGGACACATTACTGACCCTGGGTAACGTTTAAATGGGAAATCATAAAATACAGAGTGACTGCTGATGTAGGACAAAAAATGGTAACTGGCAATTCAATACAAGTTAGGCCTCATTTATTAAAAGGTTGACTTGATTTAGTCCTACTTTTGGTGCTAAATTGACATGGAAGTAATAGAAAAGAAAAATTATATATTCCTATGCTCTAGAAATGTCGTAATTCCACAGACAAATGTTATCTTCCATTTCTAGAATAGACAAGCAAAAAAAAAATAAATATCAAGATCACTTTTTTCTTCCTTTGTAATTTCAGTTCATGCTGAACAAGTCTATCAACAGTTTTCATTCTCAAAAATGAAAATATACATTGTTAACAGTTTAGTTACAAGCAAAGACAGACCTTCAGCAAAGAAAAAAGGAAAAAGTACTTCAAGAAACATATATAACTTTTTTTAACCTAAATCAGTGCTATTTACAGTCAATTACAAAAAGCAGTCTATTAAAGTGTCCAAAAAAAAGTGTCCTCTGCTAAAGGGACTTCTCACCTGTCTGTGTACAGACAGTGGAGCTGGGCCACATGCAGATACAGACCTACACAAGAGTTGCCCTCATGAAAATGTTCAGTTTGTAGTTTATAAAAAACGATAACTTTTGAATATTTTTAATTAAAACAGATACTTTTTTTTTTTTTTTAACAGAAATTGTGCTTCTAGATCCAAAAGCTCTTTCAAAATCTGAGGTGCTTTCCAAAGTCACAGAAAGCAGTCAGCTTCTGTGGTTCTGTGCCTACAGCTGGCTGCATTCCAGGCTGATAGATTGACTCATGAACTCAGTGCCCCTCTGTTATTCCTATAAAACCTTGTAGTGTGTGAGTCAAAAGCTTATGATTCTCTTAAGCAGTAAATTCTAGAGCCTTGTTCTTGGTTGTTAGCTAATCACCTGGGAAGCCTCTGCAAACACTGGAGAAAGAAGCCAGCAGAGCTGTGCTGACTCAGCAGTGCCCTATTCCACCTCTGGTCAGGTGATGTACACAGGAGGAGTTTCTTTGTTAAAGACACGGCCAAAGGGTCTTGTCCTTTTGGCAATACAGAGGAGTAGATCTGTCAGATGCTCTAAAATTTAGAGAAATGTATTAAATCTTTCACACTCTTACCTGCTTCTGCTTGTACAAGCAGGCTCTAGCACCCTTCATCCCCTTCAGCAGTGGCTCCAGTGGATAGATTTTTAATTTACAATCTGATTTTTAAAAATTCAAACATATTTACCTAAGAAATGTAATATTGGCTTACAAGAAGTTTGAGAATGTATGTAGTTAAACATATATTTTTTAATTTGCCCATGCAAATATGGGCAGCCTTCAGCAATCTTCTTCACTATGTGTACTTAGTAATCCAACACTTAAGTGTTTAAAACACATCACGATGACATGATGTTGTTGCAGAATATTTTCTGGTAATCACCTGAAAACTAACCTCTGTCAGCTCTTCCATGAAACAAAAGATTTCCTGTGAATAAACCCTACCCAGTCAAAATAGCATTTCTTCTACTACATGGCAATTTCCTTCACTCAAAAAAAAACTGGAAACAAAGCAAAACCTCTTTAAAAATACTGGTTTTCTTTTGCCATAGAAGTAAGCAGAGACAAAGATAGTTTAATGATTTCCATGTGGATACAATCCAGAAGCCCATTATAAACATTATACTACATGATCTTTCCCAAAAGCACCTACTGAGTCAGGAAATGATACCCAATTGCAGATATATTTGTCATAGTATTCCCAAAAGATATTATGAAACACTGTTCTGTTTTTGAAATCTTCAGTTTTATGATCAATAATAACAGCAATTAACTTCATTAAGGACATTTAAGTCTTATTGCCACACACAAATAAACTAGTTTGCAGAGCTTTAAAGTGTAGGTTCTGTTGGATCTTCTGTTCAGTGTTCATAAACATGGGCTTCTTTCCCAGAGATAGTGGCTTTGCCAGATCACAGACAACTACAGGGGATTAAAAATAGAACAGCTCCAGAAATGGTTAATTCCACACTATGGTACATGAATTGTCTTTTGAGTTGCTCACATCAATGGGAAATACAGCAGATAACAGAGCAAACACTGTGTGCAGGATGTAAACAATATTATCTTGAAAGAAATATTAATGACCTCTTCTTTGATTTCCTCTGAGGGGAATGACAGTTCAAGAGAGAGGTGTGATGAAACAGTGGGGGATCTGTTTCTCAGCCAAGTAGAAATGGGAGTTTTCTGGATGAAGATCAAGGGGTTTTGGCTTAATCAACAGGAACAAAATAAACAGGAATAGAGGAAAAGATTTTATATTGAAAACTTGCATGTAATTTTGGCCTTCCCAAGTTTCAGAAAATTACTGTCCTTTTTATCTTTAGCAGTCTCAATATAATATGAAGATATTTATGTCTCAAATCTGTCTTTCTTTTGAAACATTAGATTGATAGCTACATCAATGACAGAGATAAATATCAACAGAAATTAAATGCTCTGGATTGCAAAGAAGCTTTGGAAAAACAAGCAAAATCAAATGAAATCTAATAAAAAGGTGAATAATTTCTGGACCTCGATGCAGTTGTGAAGCTATGTAGCAACAAAGGTGACTTTTACATCATACTGTAATTCTCAGACACAGAGTAAATTTTATTTCAGAAAGAAAGTGATTTCAAAAGTGCAGTGGCTACAGCCCCCATGAAAATCTCTCTTTCCCGTATTATTAACTAAAGTACTAACAGACTTCAAACAAATTTTTGATTGATTCTGTTCATAGATTGATTTCTTTAGCCCTGCCATTAACAGACTTTGTCCTTTTATCTTTATCTTCCCAGCTCAGGTTTCTAGAGCTCCTCATTTTCAGTTCATTTAAAGTGTTATTTCTGGGGTTTATATTTGTACTGTGTATATGATACAATGAATATTTAGTGTCTTTTTTTTTTTTTTCATTTTCCTCTCATAATTTTTCTTCTTTTTTTTTTTTTTTTTACAGGTAAAAAAAAAAAAAATAAGACAAAAAACTGCTAAAGTATATTTATATTACCTTAAAACCATATCCCCCTGTCAAACTTTGCAGGCTTTCTATTGTCATGAGGATATGAATGTAGGAAGATAAAAAGCTTTCCAGAATGTAATGCCACAGACCGTGGAGCCAAATGTAAGCCTCAGCACTGAATGAATGTGGGATCCCAATCCAAGAGCAGACTGTTTCCCTACCACCATTGCAGGCATGACTTCAGCCCTGACTCAGCTGGAATGATGAAACCTATTAAACCACTGACATCCTTTCTTGTAATACGATGAATTTTTCTTACACATCTCCCATTCAAGTACAGACGAGGAGCAGCTCTGCTCACTTGCTGAGATATTGCATGATCCTCCCTCAAACACAAAAGCATTTAAACTGACATACTTAGTAGCTTTCTTAAAGTGATTAACATGTTACCTCTTGCTGATTTTGTGACTCAAAGAAACTAGATATTTGGCATTGTTCATTTCTGGAGTTCTGTTAGATTTATTTGATTTTTTCCCACTATTGCATCAATTGCAACCTATATGGAATGAGACACTGAGATGCCATTTCTACAGAAATCTTTTTCAAGATGTAATTGTATATGTTTTAGTTACAGAGATGCAGTAGCACATGAGTAACAAACCAAATGACCACAAGTCCTGTAATATACTCAATGCTACAGCTGATTATCTAATGACTAAATCTATTAACTCAATACCCATAATTTCTGTTTGTAAGTTCTATGTTAAAATTCCTTTGTGTTCTGGAATACCTGTTGCCTTGCACATGGATACTGGGTGTGACTGAACAGAGGGGCAGGCCTGAACTCACACTGCTTGGACACTGCTGAGGGAAACCAACTGGGCAAAAAAAGGGTGCCCAGGCTGAGCAGCCTGGTTGAATGGTTGGACATCCTCATGCTAACGTAGCTGGATGGCTACTGGAGGCCACACAGGGTTCCTTAGCTTTGCTGCTGACTTTGGAATGGCTGTGACCTTCAAAGAAATACAAAGGACTAAAGAGAAAACCAGGAGTAAGTCATGATTTCCATATTTAACGGGCAGATCATTACCTTCAGGTCTGCTTCTCCAAATTGGCACCAGTGCCACTGACAGAGACATCTGCTGCTGTAACTTGAAGTGGCAGAAGTAACCACTCATCCATTTCAGAAGAGTCTGGCTCAACTAGTACTAATATTTACCCTTAAGACAGCAGCATAAAGATAGAGGAGCATACATTTTTAACAGAGATCTGCTGAATGAAGCAGGATTAATGTTACTGTTTAGTTTATATAGATGCTGTCAGGATGTGAAGGACTAGTTAAGAGTGGATAGAATATGTCAAAGAACAGGCAAAATATGAAAGTTATCCCTTACCTCTTCCCTACACCTCTTAATGCCACCAATTCTGGTTTTATTTTTCTGTTTCCAATTGTGCTACCAGACAAGTGATCTCTCCCTCTCTCATGTGTGGCATTCTTAATAGGCAAGAAAATATTCTTCCCTCCTTCTTTCATTCTTTTTTTCCCCTCATTTTCCCTTATCATATTCCACTTCCATAGTCTCCTAGAGATTTTAAACTACCCTGCATATCAGCAACACTTTGATGTTAACTAGTGTTACCAAGGTCACGCTGACAGAAGAACCAGAAGCAATGTTTGTTTTGAAACCCAGTGCTGTGTTTCAATCTGTTTATTTCTGTACCAAGTCTAGGCACTTTGAGCTGTCTGGATGACTCAGAACAAGGTTGCAAAGCCTCAGTTCTACAAAGAGATTAGTCACTTTGTTTTTTTGCACTGAGCTGCTCTGAGTCAGCTTCAAATTGTTGCACATGGAGTACCTGGGTACATCCTCAAATGGTGCAGGTAACTCCAGTTCAAACTTCTCAACCTACTTCTCCAAATATTTCAGAGATTAATGATTTAGACACCAAAAGTTTTGCTTTTATTTTTTGTCCTTTCAGTCACTGGAAATATTTCTTCTGTGTTTTAATGTTATCAAAACTGAGAACTGGGTTTCCCCAATTAGGCCAGCTCCTTTACTTGACTGTACACTCTGATTCTAACTTTACCATGATTCCAGACAAGTGACTCACTTGTACAGACCTGCTTTTATTGATTATCTGGGCTATATCTCTTGTCTGGAGATACATATATTTATAGTGTGTATATATATATATATGAGAATGTCTCTATTTGTGAATCCATATTGGTTTCTACTGACTGGAGCTGACACAATATACTCTTTAAGCTGTACCCTGTCTATCATGTAAATACAATTCACACCATTTACACTGTATGTCAAGACTCAATCTATTTGCAACACAGAGCATAAAAAAAATAATGTATGAAATATTTTTATGCCTATAGATGTAAACTCAATAGAAATACAGTAACCCAAATTGTCTCCCTAGCCAACTTAAAAGTAGTGACCTTTAGAGAAGGAAGGAGAAGGGAGATGACTCAATCTGCTTGTCAGTAATAACAAATTAGTGCTGCTCTTTGGCCATTTTGAGCTATTTCCACCTCTGTGAGGCATGTGTTTGCTCCCCTCTCCTAGCAGTGTGTTAGCTACCTTTCCATTATGGGCCTCCTTACTTGTTTTTCTTTTCTTCAAACCACTTGACACATCCTGCTGTTTTACAGGCACTCAGAAGGCTTTACCACACCTTCTAATCATATTCAAGTATGTATTGAAGAACAAGCATTGAGTATTGAGTATTCAAGAACAAGCACATGTTCATGTCTTGATCCAAACTGAAAACATTAATGACACTAAATTATTTTCCAGGGAAATATTGTGGCTGTTTATTTCATTTATTTGCTAGAGATATATTATGGCCAACACCTCTCAAATGTGTAATCGTTGTATGAAGAAATAATACCAAGTATGACTTTTTCTGCATATTTCTTTACCATCTGTTTATAGGCAGACTAATTTAACAACTATTAACTCTTCATTATCACATAATGAATTCTATAAACTTATTTGGGATAAAGCATCCAGTGCCATGTCCACTTTGCAAGAGTCAAAAATAACTGAGATTTAGAACATGAACACTTCAGAACCTGAATTAAGAAGGGATGGCAGAATTTCAGGCAATATTTTTATATCTCCTGAACATTACTCCTTTATAAAGTGCCTGGAGATGAGAACGTCATACCTTGCACATTTTATCTTCAGGAGTTTTAGGATAAAATTCATTTCAATGGCCACATGGCACACCAGTCATAGATGGGGTTTATCAGTTTTACCTTCTACAACATAAGGGTTTAACTTTTAGAATTACTAAAAACCCTGACAATTGAGTATCAGAAGACAGAGCAAATAGTGACAATCTCTTCGTGTTTCAATATATTTTTTTTTACTGGCTTTATTATAAACTATTCTATTCGGCAAAAAAAAATAGTTATTGTGAAAACTACTTGTGAATTTGTGAAAGCTCTTTCTGAAGAACAAACGTAGGTGTAAGGATCACACAGAATGGAATTTCAAGTTACATACTTAAAATTAGATTGCACAATCTATATTTGTGTTGGTGAGCAGCTGCTTACCCAAGCAGTCCTACAGGCTAAACAGAACAAATTGATACTTCCTTGTTCATTTCTTCCCTGTATTGAAAGCTGCATAATTTGTCCCTCAAGTACATGGTTCAGGTAAAATGTTCTTAAAATTTCACTACAAAAGTATAGATGTCTAACACTGAAGCGACCAACTTCATAATACACTAGCTTATCTGCTTTAGATTTTCCTCCTTCATAAACCAGGAAAGAAAATGAATACGATTCACTGTCAGGCTTCACACAGAATTACTTACTGTTGCTACCAAATTAGGAATTCTAAATGCTTGACTCCTGGGAGGTTACCAGAATCATTAACCTCTTTAGTGATTAAGAACAATAGACCTTTGCATTGCTAGCTGACCTAATATCAACAAATGAATCTTTAAACCTCAATTATTTATAGGTAAATCAATGTTCATCTGTAAAGTCTGATGACTGAGTCTGTTACATGTCATTGCAGAGCTGGTCGGATGACTGCTTGCTTATGCTATTCTTAAATTCTCAAATTTCACACAGAGGAAATAGTGATTTTTATTGGTTTGCATGTGAGTGCAGCTCATTTTTGGAAAAACAAAACCAAACCAACCAAAATCCAACATCAACAACAACAACAAAAAACCAAAAAAAACCCCCTCACACCACAAAACAAACAAAAAAACCAACAAACAACAAAACCAAACCAACCAAACAAAAAATTACCAGTAACTTGGATTTGTTTAATCATATTTTACTTGGTGATTATTAGTCTTTCCAAAGCTGCCTGTAATAAAACTCAAAATTAGATTATGATCCTGCCTGGCAGGGGGGTTGAACTCGATGATCTCTAAGGTCCCTTTCAACCCGTAATGCTCTGTGATACTGTGAAATGGTGCTGTTCCAGTTATGTAGCTGTTGCTGACATATTCTCACTACAGCAGATTTGCTGCCTATAGGATGAAAAGTGAGTGTCCAAGGAAGAAGCATGATGTTCAGACCTGACAAGTGAGTACAGTGTTCCACCTACCTCTGAATGAGCTGCAAAACACACTTAATACACCGGGCATCTGGTGGTCACAAAGTTCTGTACAAAGTTACAAGGCACCCTTGAATTCTCCTGTGTCATCACACTGCCCTTCCTGAAAGCTAAACTAAGGGCTGTATTAATGAGCAAACCTCGAAGAGATGGGCTTTCTTTCCCTGAGAAAGTGGAGAAGTTGAGGGAAATTGGGTCGGAAGGAAACAGAATCATCATTTTGTTCTCTTCTTGTGTCAGCAAAGAGCTGACTGGACACGAGAGAAGGAATATGCTTCATCTGGCAAGGGGCTGATAGCACACTCCCCGCTTGTGCAATCAACAGCTCAGGGGAAATATGATTCACAGGACTGTCTCTGAGTCATAATTTCTCTCCCAGCTACTTCTGAACTGGCAAGGCTTCGTTGTGTCCCATGCTTGGAACCACAAGCAAAGATTCCATTTTACCCCGCAGCCTGAAGTGAGCACGAACTTCATGAGGGGCACGAGCAGCGTTTCCTTCTCCTCAGCATTACTTACTTCCCTTTGCCATAACTGAACCACACTCGTATCTTTTATGTTACACTTAATTAAGTTGTGCACCTAGTACTGGTGGTTCCTAAAACGTCTGTACTCTCGTGCTGCACATGTACAACCACTCCCACTGTCGCCGACATATCGGCGATCCCGCTGGGAAGCCGGGTTGTTCACACAACTCCCACAGCCCAGCCTGTCGGTGGCGGGGCGCTGAGGGGCAGGTCCCGCCACCCCGCAGGGCTCCTGAGGGGACAGGCGGGAATCGGCAGCTCTCGCGAGAGCCGCGCATTGTCAGGGCAACCGCCTGTGTGTTTATCCCCCCCCACCCCCGGGAAGCTGCGGGCAGCGCGGCGCGGAAGTTTGGGCGGGAAAGGCGTCGCCACCCTGCCCGCCCCGCCAGCTTCAGCCCCCTCCCGCCTAGCGCTTAGCGGTGCTCCCCGCCCGGCACAAAGCCAGAGCTTCTCGCCAGAACGGGTGCGGCAGCGCAGGCAGCGCTCCCGCGAACACCCGCCGCCGTCCAGGTCTCCGGCTGCGGGGCTGCCAGAGCCTGGCTCTGGTAACGAGTCAAAACGAAATCCCGCGGGAGGAGGATTCTCACACTCTTCCAATGCTCCTGCGTGTGGGGTGCCTGCCGTGGGAGACAGTCCTCCACAAACTTCTCCAGCACGGATCCTTCCCACGGGCTGCAGCTCTTCATGAACTGCCACAGTGTGGTCCTTTCCATGGGTGCAGTCCTTCAGGAGCAGACTGCTGCAGCGTGGGTCCCACATGGGGTCACAAGTCCTGCCAGCAAACCTGCTCTAGGCTCCTCTCTCCACATGTCCTGCTGGGGTCTGTTCCAGTGCAGGCTCCCCCTGGGGCCACGGCCTCCTCCTGGCATCCACCTACCCCAGTGTGGGGTCCTTCATGGGCTGCAGGTGAGATCTACTTTACCACTGAAGATACAAAGTGCATAGTACAGAGATTTCCAGGGTTTTTACTTGATCCTAAGTTTAATTTGCATTAAGGGGACCTCTGCGTGAACCAGAAATAAGGACCAGTAGAGCAGATCTGGAGGGCAAAGAGTCAGTGTTGGAAACTTGATGGCCACTCTACACACATCTTGCAGTTTGCCTGACAGTAGTTCCAGGCTGGCTCACCGAATGCAACAGTCATCATCACCCTGCTTCTAGATTAATTTCACTGAAAGGAATTCAGCTTGTGCACTCCAAGACTGCTACACATTGCAAATCAAAACAGGTGAGCAGGGACAAATGAACAATGAATTTCAAAAGTTAACTTCTAATCCAGACTACAACACTACTGTAGATACATCCTGATTGTACTCCTGGAATGCATCTTTTGGTTTAGATTCATCAGAAAGGAATTCCGTTTGCAGGCTCCAAGATTGTCCTCTTCAAAAGTGAATGAAAATGCTGATGCAGACACTCCCTTGGCAACCCAGGCAGAGAGCTCTGTTCTCTGCTTCATCCTGTGCTTTCTTGCAGAGCTCAACACAATTAGTTTATTTCTTTGTAGGCATTTGTGCTTTAGAATAGTTAAGTTTTTTGGAGTAGTGTCAGTTATTATCATCTGTAGCATTCCCAGTTCACTAGAGTAACCTAGATCACACCTTTACTTTCCTGCACAGGCCACCTGTGTTTAATAATAATGTGTAATTAAGAGAAACATGCAAAGCCACTATCATCCCTTCCTGCACATGAGTAAAAATGGCTCCATGCAGCAAGGAGCAAAGGCAGTTCAGCTGCAGTTACCACAGGTATCTGTTGTGTGGAGAAGAGCTGAAACCTTACCCCAGGCTGGCACTTCTCTGCAATGGAAACCTGCCACGGTTGGTTTTTAAGAACCCAAAGCAGTAGTGAAATGACACTATTATTTCTTACTGACAGAAGGTCTGTTATCCTCAGAACTGGATTGTGCTGCCTCTGGATGACAAATGGGGGCATTTCTGAGCTGTCATTCAAAAACCCCAAACAGCACAAACACCAGCCCAACTTTTCCAACAGAAAGCTCAGACTCAGCGGAAAAAGAAAACAGCACGTGGGAGTAGCAGCTTCTGGGTGAAAAGGTATTCTATGTGCTAGCATTCCTTCTTTAATTGTTTTCCCTTCCATTAGATGAACTATCTTCTGATAAATACTTCTCTTAAGCTTACTTCTCCACTGCTCCATTACACACCACCACAATGCCAACAAAACCTGACTGCTCCATGGTCTTGTATCAGAAAGTAACAGAAATCAAAATAAGGAGCTAGTCAATTAACAACTCTGCATTCCATTAAAAAAAAAAATCAATTTATAAACATTTAAAATATACACCCTTACATAATAAAAGATGATAAATCAGACACAGTTTGGAAAGTCCACAGGAATTAATTACAAATATTTTTTGTTGTTGTTCATTATTAGATTAAAAGTTCACTATTTTTTGCTGAGTTATTTCTGTCTCATACCAAAAAGAAAGGACAACATCTCTCAATTAGACAATAAAACACAGAAGCTGAATGAAAATGACACCAGATAAAACTGCATAAGTAACAGGCAATTCATGAAGTGTGGCTGTGGTTAGGACAAGAACACACACACTCATTCCCTCAGATATTGCTGGAGAAATTCACAATAAAACCAATCTGACCTCCACTGGGATTCAAATATTGACACTCTTTAGCTGCCATCAGAAAATGCAAGTACATCAAACACACAAATGTGGTTTGCAACCTTCTATTTGCAACCTTTACTGCTAAAGAAACCTCCACCAGGAAAGGAAGACACAAATGACTTGCAACTTCCACAGTCAAAAAGTGAAACTGAAAGGCAAATAAAGTTGTTTGGTGCTTTTTTGTTTGTGGTGGTGATTATTTTATTAAAATTTAGGGCACTTTTGCAAGTGAGGATGGAGGCAGTAATTGCAGAAGCTGTATCATCCAGCATAATGCTGAAATGTCTCATTTACAAACAATCTAGAGGGCATTTTCTTTAACTTGCACTAATAATTTTTTAAAATCAAAGAACTCAAGACATGCTGGCTAATTGATATAGAACACCTTTGCAGTAGATATGATGTACTAGCAAAGAAAGTAATAGATTCAATTACACTCAATTTGGGGGATTGTTTTCATAAAGAAATGTCTTCTCATTACCATTAATACTTGAAAACTGGCACTGATTATACCACCTTTTATTTACAGTTATATAAATGGGCATCTTTAATTTCTGTTCCACCCTCCATAGCTCAATCTGTGCAATGAGTGGACAGAAGTTTGGTTGCTCTAGCAGTTGCTGTATCTCACTGACCTGGACACACAGCCAAGAAACCATGGATCACAAAAGGGCATGTTTCAGTTTCTTTCACTGCTGTTGCATAATATTTCACTGAATCCCAAAGCTGCCATCACTATTTAACCCAAATAGTAGCTATCCATAAATGGGAGAATAAGCAGAATAATCTTAGTATTCATTTCTGATCCAGTGAGAAAATGTTCTGCAAATTTGAGCATATGCCTTTGAAAACCAGCATTCTGTGGTTCTTTTCACTGCATGGTGACACTATCCCCAGTGATACAAAAAAAACAGTCAAGAAACCAAGGGACTGAGTATTTTCTGTAGACAATTATGTGCTAGGATTAGCTGGATGGTGAAAGGAGGATAATGGAACAAGTAAACAACCAGATCTGCATTATCAGAGAGGTGCTGAGCGCCCGCAGCTCCCTCTCAATTAATTCAGCAGCTCTGTTAATATGTATGCCTTTAATCTTCCTGCTTGAAAATCTTACATTCAAATCTATACATTTTCATAAATGAGCATCATCATAAATGCTGAGAAGGTTTTGGTATCTTGTTTCAACACAGCAAGGAAGGATGAGAGAAACAGGAGTTCCCATAGCTCATTCCTGGAACAGGCACGCTGGGGGGACTCCACACAGGGTGGATTCTGTGGATAAAGGGAGCCCTTGGGTTGGCTTTTGCAATGAATGTGTGTAACCCCTGATGCCACCATACCTGAGGTTCTCAGCAGGAACAGATTTTATCTCCAAAAACACTCTTTTGAGAAAGGAGAAATGATTATTTCCATTTCATGCCTAAGGAGCTGAGAAATGAGCTGGATGGAGAGATTTGCCCCAGGACAGGGCAAACCTGCCACAAACTGAGTTTGGAACTTGTGAGCTGTGCCTTAAACAGAAGGATCTTGGTTAAAAATGTCACAGTCACTTCATTTTCGCATTGCTCTGCCATACAATGAAAGGGGAAGCTTCCCTGTTTGCAGAAGAACCCAGCTATAAATGTTTAGTTCAAAACCACTGTTCTAGTTATTTTTTGAGCTAACCTCAGCTCCTGTAAAAATCCAAGTATGTCTGTACTGGGATCAGAACTGCTGAGAAGTTTGTAAGAGCAGGCTGCTCTGGGGATGCAAAGATAGACACTTCTAAGGGAAGAGTTTGGACCATAAATATAGATTATGAATAATGACATTTGACATAAATGACAATTTATTTGGTAAACTAAGTTAAAACAATTAATAACATGTTAGAAACATCCACAAATTTATAATTAGACAGTGTAACACAAAATGAAAAACTTGGAAGCTCACCTTTCACTTAACATCCTTTGGTTGCCAAATCCTTCTGGGATATTTGTATTCTAAATTTCTACAGAGGGGCATTCTGGAGTTCCTTTTCATGAACATGCCATGGGTAAGACTGAGCTAGGATTGTGTTTTACTATTGTGGTTTCAAGTGGGATTGAACTAATTTCTTCTTAGTAGCTAGAACAGTGCTGTGTTCTGGGTTCAGTATGAGAAGAATGCTGATAATATATTGATTTCTTTTGTCTTTTATTGGGTAATTACTCCCATAGATGCAACTGAGGATGTGCATAATAGAGAAAGTAGAGGAAACTGGAAGAAATTAGTTATAAATCACAGGACATCATGTCCAAAACCATCTACCTCTTTTATCTAAATGATAAATGCTCATACTTGAACATTGCTCTGTGTGGAATTTCAGGGCCACCTCCAGGACCTCATTACTTGTTCCTCAGTAGTGCTGCAGCAGATGACAGTGCTGGCCCTCCACTTGGCTCAACAGTGCCAAGTACTTCATGTTACAGACATTACAGCCACTTGTGGGAACTATAATGAAAGAAGTGGTTTCCCATTTCTGGTCTTGTGCAGTGCCTGCCTCATGCAGTCACTAGACACTTGGTGGGGGAGAAAGAGCAGCTAAATGAACACAAAGCAAACATACCTCCAGCTCAGAGCTACAGGTTCTTCAAGTCTGGTGAAGATCAAGAGGCACGAAGAGGGGATCCTGATTTCCCTTTGCAGCTGCTGGAAGACAATGCAACCACAGTTAAGGAAGGGTTTCATACCCAGGTTAGTTTCTAGAAGTAAAACTGAAGCATTTAAACCTAATTCTACAGAACAGTGAGGTGCTGACTCCTTACTGTGTGCTAGAGCAGCAGCCAGAGAAACAAGTGAGGCAGAAACTTACAAAAGTTTGTGAAACTTGCAATAATTTGTGAAATAAGACAGTAAAATTAGATCCTATCCTGTATCTAGACAATTATTCCAGTAAAGGAAGAGTATCATATACTAACAGGTATTCTTACATGTTAAGAGTTGCCAAAATAAAAAAATCATTATGATGGAAAATCTATTTTTGAGAAAGCATATGGAAGTGAAAGAACTGTTAGTAGTTTAGGGAAGTATCTTCTAGCATTTCCATAGAAAAACAGAAACAATTTATATTTTCAGGAAGGCTAAACACTCTTCCAGCCAGAGAGCACCCAAGAGAAACATGCATTTCTATTAGCTCTGGTCTTTGCAGCTGCCTGTGGGTCTGCTGTGTCTGCCACCCCAAAATTCTCCATGACTGAATGATGCCTAAGCTGCTTTCCCAACTCCCTTGCAAAAACACTGCAAGCGCAATGTAATAGCAGAAGACTTTAAAAGAGACCAGAAAACACTGATACATTTCTTCTTCCATACAGAGACAGCTTATTCATAGTTACTGTCAAGCAAGCCCAGAGGTTGATGACTAAAAAAATCCATAAACAAAATAGAAAACCCAAGCCCTTTCTTTCAAATTGTTTCCTTTCTTCCTCCCACATGTATCCTTCAGCAACCAGCTGGAATAAGCAGGCAATGAACACACTTCACCTTGCTCTATAGTTTTAAGGCTTTCATATATTTAAAACTTTAAACCCACATTAAATTTTCATGTGAAAGAACAATATATGGAAATGGGCAAGAAATCTCAGCTCCACCCAACTGATGGACCAGGTAGGGGAAAAAAAAAAAAAAAAAGACAAAGAAAATGAATTTATCTTCAAAAACCTGCTTAATTCTACCAGGGGCTATTAACAATATAATGCAGTAAAACTGCATAGCTATTGCATGATAGCATTGCAAGGCAGAATCAGTGTTACTGGGTGATTAGTTGTGTATTTTCATACTAACATGTTTGAATTTCTTTATAAAATAAATTTAATTTCAGTTTCCTATCATCTATACTGCTTGTTTTGGGAATAATTACATTTCAGCAGTTAAAACTTATTCTCTGTATTGCCATAATACTTAGGAGCTATAATCATGGACAAGAACATATTGTATTAGATGCTGTAAAAAAAACCAACCAAACCACACATAAAAACCAAACCAAGACTACAGTTTAAACACAAAATGAGCAGTGAAGAGATAGAGAAGTACAAAGAAATAATGAGGCATTAACAATCAATATGGCAAGTGCAAGATCTGGCATGCCAGTTTCCAAATGCTCTTACTGGAGACTCCAAAGATCTTTTCCCACATCTGAGAGGCAGAATGAAAGAAAACATAGAGCTGTTTATTCAAAAATTTAACAAGTGGGTGGTGGAAGTTGGTGTCAGGGATTGGGGAGAGTTGTCATCTAAATAATGAATCATAGGTGAGGCAAAGAATGACCTTGAAAGCAAATCATGTACATTTTGTTTGAGTGACAGAGAAGGAAGAACTACTAAGGAGATGTGGTGAAAATTATTGGCTAGGGGATAACCTTTCCAGTTGTATTATGAAAAAAATAGATTTATTTTTACGCTGACATGAGTGATACACACAAACTCCTAACTCAAATTAAACATACCTTGGGCCGAGGAGCTTTTATTCAAAAAGAGAAGGCAGCAGGGTGCATGGATGGGCAACACCCTGCCCTCCACTGCTGAGTAACTATGGCCATGGTACAGCAAGAGTGGCAGTTACTTCAGTTCTTGGCCCCGACAGCTGGGTTGCAGAACCACTGCACTTTGGTGCCCATTAAATGCCTCTTTTAGGGCACTTGGGGAGCTGACAAAGGAAATAAATGGGAAGAAGCCCTGTGGAGGTAGGTAAAGGGCTAGAAATTGTTCCACACCCTCCAACAGTATCTCCTAAGTGGGGAAATGTGTACATCCCCTAACATCTACCCCTGTATTTCAACAACTAACCTAGCTGGGGAGACAATTCCAAGGCACATGAGCCTTAAAAGTCACGATTTGACTGCAAAGCAAAAGGACTTTACCGCCCAGTCTTTGTATTTCGATTTAAAATGAGGGATTATGCCAGTGGCCAGCTTGGATCCCAGAGTGGAGATCACATGCTCCACCAGGCAGCCACAGAACTAACCGGGTTGCCAGTGGCGCCAGAACCAAGCCCGGTTCATCGGACAGTCCCCACAGCGCGACAACTACCGAACAGCAGAACAACGGCTCACAGACACGAACCCCCCCAGGCTCCCTCCCTGCCCCCGGGCATTACACTGCACCAAAACCGCGCTGTCCCGTGTCAGCGCAGCCACCGCCAGCTGCGGGGGCCGGGGGGAACGCTTACAGGGTACGTGAGGCCGGAGGAGCCGAGGCAGAGACCCCCGGGAGCCAGGCCGAGCTGCGGGGGCTACGCGCGGGCCCCGCTCCCTTCCCGCCGCCCCCTCAGGGCCGGTCCCAGCGCAGAGCGCGGGACGGGCGTTTGGCGCGCGCGGCTCCAACGGTCGCTCGCGCGCTGACGGGTTGTTTACTTCCTCCGCGGCGCGCGCGCCCGCTCACCCCGCCCTCCCCGCGCGCCCGGTGTGTTCCCCCCTCCCTCTCCTCCCTCCCCGCAACGGGCCAATCGGGGCCGCCCCGCGGCCGCGCCGGGAGGGGCAGGAACTCCGAACGGGAGCCGGGCAAAGGCGGTGTCAGCCGGTGGCGCTCGGACGGGGCCTCGCCGCTGATTGGCCGTCGGACCTGCCCGTCTCCCCAAGCCCCCGCCTTCCGTTTTACTCGCGGCGCCGAACACACGCCGCTGCTCGACCCCCCGCAGGCGGTGTGTGTGAGGCGCGGATTGGCCGACGGCCCTGCCGCTCACGCCGCCCCCGCCGAGTCAGCGCCGGCGCCGCCTCCCACCTCGCTCACCCGGCTCCAGCACAGGAAACACCCCGCCGGAGCGCGGCCAGCCCGGGGCTTCCCGCCGCCTTCCATTGGCCCGCCGCACCGTCCATCCGCCGGGCCCCCGCCTCCCCGCCGGCTCCGCCCGCTGATTGGGCCGCCGGGGAAGGGCCGCCGCGCTCTATTCGCTCTCCGCTCCGCCGCTCGAAGCGGGCAGCCCGGCCGGCTCCGCGCTGCATACCAACCCCCCGCCCGCCCCCTCCCGCCCCGCTCGCCCCGGCGCCGGGGGGGCTCCGCCCGCCGCCGGCC